>VWZU01018055.1:155346-176128 GCA_013397095.1 Sterrhoptilus dennistouni
CAGGGATGTTCCTCAAGCATCAGGGATGTTCCTCAAGCATCAGGGATGTTCCTCATACCTCAGGGAGGCTCAGCAGCTTTCAGGGCTGGGCGAATGACAACGAAAGCCTCAGAGTTTTCAACCTGTGCTTGGCAATGTGCGTGTTCAGCTGCACGGGGAGGGGAGGCTGTGGGATGTTCTCCTTTGTAGTGCTGTTGAGTGTGTTTAAAATAGACCTGACACAGCCAAGCGTGCAAGGGAAGGTGTGTTGCTGTGCCACATGAAAGGCAGCAGTAATTGCTCCTGCTGGGGGAGGGCCCTTTGCTAATGCTCAAATTGAAGTTTTATAGATGGATCCTGTTCCCACCACCCCTTTGAAATGGTTACTTGTGACCTCAGGGAGTTATTTTTAAAAGTTTTTGTGGTGCATATTTACCTTCCTCTATTATTTATTATTTTTTTCTCCTCCAGTGCTGTGCACAGATCAGTCAACTTCTTTCCTTGGGGATTCTAGCACTAAATCCTTTAAAAGAACATTTCAGCTGTCAGAAATCTGGAACTCTGCATACTTAGAGCTGCTTTCTTTGTGTATGTGTGTCTGCCCAGTGCAGGGCAGCACTACAAGAAAAATAACCAGGCAGCACGACAAGAAATAACTAGTCGTGTTTTTGTGTCATCTCTTTGTGGGGAAAAAAAAAAAAAAAGAAATAAATATTCTGCTTCTCATTATCCTGGTAATTAGTGGAGAGCTGTGCTGACATGTCATCCAGTTTCCGGTTCCGGAGCTGGGCTGTGGATGCAGAGCTCTGCCCCATGTAAACACATCCATCCCCTTTAAACAACAAAAAAAACCCCTCACAACCCTCTGTCCCCCTCCTCCACTCTTTGGGCTATGAAAAATAACCTTCTGCTCTCCTGAAACGGTTTCAGTTAAGGAGCAAACCCAAACTTTCTCCTCATTTGCAGCCTGGCAAATTGAAATCAGGAGTTTTTTTGGCAGCCGTTCCAGGCGTTGTTGTGAGTCCGAAAGAAGTATGAAGTTAATGAGTTTAAAGGAGTTTGAGAGGCTGCATTTGTTTCTAGGTCGTTGGTTTGCTCTTTGTTTTTGTAAAGGCCTGCAGCAGGAACTGTATCAAGGGAATACTGAATCAGATGGCACTGCCTCTTATGACAAATGTGCACAGCAAACTTATTTTTTAAAGTCATCGATGTTATGATCATTTTAAAAGTAAGGTAAACCTTTTTTTCTTGAAAGGGCTTAAGGTATAAACATTGTACTTTTATTTTTTTTTTTAGTCCCTGGTAATTCTCAGTGCAGATGGCACATCTTGTGCTCGCTGAGGGCTGTCAGGAGTGTTTATAAGATGCATTTATTAGTGAATATCCAAGTGTTTTTATGTTGCAGAGCTCGGGCGAGGCTTGCTAGAGAGTGCTCTTAAATTAAAATGGAATTTTCCCCTCACCTCTTCAAGTGGTTTCTCTGCTCCTTCACCAATAATGAGTCACCAGCGTCTCCAGCACAGTTGTTTTTGGGATGTCTAAGCCAGGCAGCCTCTTCCTCAGATGCTTTTTGGTGCTGGTGGTTAATGCTTTAAATTCTTCTTGGGAAGTTTGGTAGCTTTTAGAGTAATTGGCTCTTTTTTTTGGATGGTGAAGGTAGAGGTTAAGCAAATATTTCTCTTCACTATTAGGTTACAGAAGAATATTTAAGGCTTTTCCAAAGTTCTCCTGCCCACTTTGCTTTTTGTTGCTACCGTGAAAGCTTTAAACAGAGATGTGTTTTCTCAGTGTTTGTGGGGTTTATTTCTCTTGTCTGTCACATGGCACACAATGGCTGATTGTAGCATTGCTCCTGAGTGCTGCCTTGTTGATGTTGTTTTAATATCTTTTTTTTCCCCCCAAAATGCATTTCAGGGCTGGGGAGAAACCATCTGTAAATAAACTCTTGTCTATTCACAGCCTGTGTAAATAGATCCAAGTTTGGGTCTAGCAGACTTGGAAGTAATTTCCATTACAATCCTGGCTTGTTAGTTGTCTCATCCGTGGTGGGAAAGCTTTTTTTTTCTTTTTAATAGAGGATATTATATTAAACCAGTTCTGTTCCATTGGAATAATTTATCCCTCTCAGCATTGCACCAAGATATCTTGAATTACTGACTTGTGAAAGGGGTTGTAATAACAAAGATGAGAACTGAAACTTAATGCTATGCTGTTTAAAAAATAGTATTTTTTATGTCCCCAGTGTCTCTCAAATCTAATCTGTCTTTCCTGGAAAGGTCTTCTCAGTATGGTCATAAAAATGAAGATCTCAAAGCAGTGTTTAAAAATGACACAAATTTGTTCTGTTTGCAGTCAGAAGTTCTAAAATGCATCTGTTTCATGCTGAAATGGATGTTTTGTGTGTGTGGTTAATGAAGAAACACACATTTGACTGGGGTCTTGGCACAGAAAATGAAAAAAAAAGCTGCTGGAGACTGTAAACAAAACTGAACCTCCAGCAGTAGGAAGTGGCTGGTCAGATCCCATCCCAGGTAAATTCCCAGTGTGGTTGGATGTTTCCCAGGATGGGTTTTCACACCAGCGTGACCCGTGAGTGAACCTGCAGCTTTTCAGTAGAGCTCTGTAGTCCTAATTTGTTTAAGGCTGCTTTGATAACAAAGTCACACCATCAGCTGTATAATCACACATTCCTGCAGTCCATGGTATTTTCTGGAAGTACTTGGAATAGCCTAAGACTGGCCTGTTTTGCTCAGCTCATGGAATTTGGTTGCATCAGAACATCCAGTCGTTTGCTGGTGTGTAATTGTGGATCTCGGTGTCCTCGTGGGGCTTTGGAAAATTGCATTTGGGGGATAATTCCTTGCTGCTCATCCTTCCTGAGTGGATTTTTTTATTGGTGTGTTTGTTAATGGCTCTGAAGAGGTTTGGTGGAGAGATTTAGGGGGAATATTGAAGTGGCCAAGGCCAGGTTGGAGGAAGCTTGGAGCAACCTGTGAGAGTGGAAGGTGTCCCTGCCATGGGATGGAGTGGAATGGGATGAGCTTTAACTCCCCTTCCACCCCAAACCATTCCCAGGGCTCAGCTCTTTGTGTTTTTCATTCCAAATGGCCCCCAAACAAGAGTTTGAACTGACCCTGGCTTCTGCAGAGGGGGAACAAAAGGGTGGTTGATGTAAAAGGCTGTAAATTCATCCTTGTTGAAGGCTGTTGTTTGGCAGCCCAGCCGGGAGCCCATGGATGTGCCGGGCCCGGCACCCCGGGCCGGGATGAATAGCGGGATGTCTGTGCTCCCCGATGATCAAACATGACCTTGTGCAGCAATTCTAAAGCTGGCTTGTTTGGGCTTTTCCAAGCAGGATTGTGAGCAGGGCCACAGTGGCTTTCTTGAAAAGTAAGCACAAGGGACAAGGAATGCACCAAATTCGTGGCAGAAGCTGACTGTAAACAAGAGGCGCTTCTTTTTTATGGAATAGCATGAAAATTTCATTCTTTCTGGAGTCACCTGCTCAGTCTCTCTTCTCTTGAGATTATTATCATTATTTTTTAATCTCCTGCACCATATAAAGACATCAGCTTAGAAGACAGAGAAACCTGCAGTGTTTTACCACTGTTTGCTGCTGGAAAACAGCAAGCAGTGAAATTGGATTGTGGCACACACAGGCTCTGCTCAAATGCAATTTAAAACAAGTAACAAAAATATTTGTTTTGCTTTCTTTGTGTTTTCTTTTTTTAATAGTTGGCATAAATGTGTGACTCTGTCCAGTTTGAATCAGGCTTCAGCCCTACTTGTGTGGTCACTGCCTTGTTCTCAGAGCTCTGGATTCTAATTCCTGGTGCAGCCAAAGGCTGTTGAGAGCCTGGACTTGATGTTTAGAAAATATTTCTCAATGTCATTCTAATCTCTCAGATAATGAAAATTTATCAGTTGAAGTTGTTTTACTGCTGAAGTCAACAGGTTAAGAACAGGGTATTAAAGGGGTTTTTTTGATACCAGAGAACAGTTATGGCTGTGACAGCTTTTAATCACATATTCCCAGCTCCATACAAATATGTTTTGGCAGCTGCAAACCAATTGGATTTGGCCATCCCTGACTCAGCACTTCTGTCCCTGGTGAATATACATTGCTTCCACATAGAAATGACCATAAAACATCTGTCATAGGGGGGATTCCACTCTTCCTCTGCAGATCAAAGCCCTCTGGTCAGCAGTGTTTGCTGTAGCCATGCCTGAACTCTGTGTGCTCTTTTTTCCATAGGAATGGTGTTTGGAATGACTTCAAACCAGTGCTCTTGAGTTTTTTTCTTACTGCTGTGGAGTTCCCCTTCTGGGGAATGGCCTGCTTTTCTTTTAGGATACAGTCAGTAGGGTTTCTGTTTTCAGAACTGAGATGCTCCATGGCTTGTTGACACCCTTTGTGAGGGTATTCAGCAGTGGAAGGTGAAATCTTTGGGGTTCCATTTGAAACATTTGTAATAGTTTTTCTTATTAAGGATTTGGTCTTTGATGTGGGATGTTCCAAGCTGTTTGGCTTTAAATATTAAATCCTGTCACTGACATTTCTGTTTGTCAGGAACTGTAGTAACAGGACAAGGAGTAGTGGGCTCAAAGTGAAAAGGGAAATTACGGTTGGATATGCAGAAGGAATTCTTGGCTGTGAGGGTGGGGAGGTCCTGGCACAGGGTGCCCAGAGAAGCTGTGGCTGCCCCTGGATCCCTGGAAGTGTCCAAGGCCAGCATGGATGGAGTTTGGAGCATCCTGGGATAGTGGAAGGTGTCCCTGCCCATGGCAGGGATGGAACTGGATGATTTTTAACGTCCCTTCCATCCCAAACCATTCTGGAATTCTGTGTTTCTGTGGTGGGAGTAGTGTTTCCCCTATGGTAGTTTGTCTTAACTTTGAAGAGCAGGCAGTCTCCGAAATCTTAAAGTCTAAATTTCTCCTCAATGTGAGCTATCCATTAAAAGGAAGCAAACAGTGCCATTCACACACCACCCACCCTCCCAAGAGCAGAGACCTGAGAGGGAAGAACAGATCAAAGATCAGAACATTTGCCCGCCAGGATCTCCTTCCTCTCTCTGCCTCCAGAAAACGCCGCGGTCATTTCCACTGCCAACACTTGGAAAAGCTGGGAAGCATCCAGGATTTCTGGGATGAGTGGCTGAGCCCCAGTTCTGTCAGAGAGGTGCGTGGTAGGAGCTCACAGATCATCCCTGTCAGAGGGAGCAGCTCTTCCTGCCGGCGAGGCCGTGACGGGGTTTGGCAGCGCGTTCCGCTGACACCAGCAACTGTCCGTCCTCATTCCAGCTGGAAAAACAACCTTCCCTGCCACCTTCAGCCGTGTTTGGCACCTGCTGCTTGCCTGCAGCTGGGAGTGAAGAGGAGAGGCAGCATCAGCCCAAGGTGATTCCTGTTCAGAGCAGAGCAGGGACATCTCCATATTCATGAAGTTGTTCTCAGGCTCAGGGCAATCTCCGCGCCTTGTGGTTGGGATTTCCACAAGGACGAGGAGTGATTAGATAAAAAGGAATGGCTTCAAACTGACAGAGGGCAGGGTTAGATGGGATATTAGGATTAAATTCTTGGCTGGGAGGGTGGGGAGGCCCTGGCACAGGGTGCCCAGAGAAGCTGTGGCTGCCCCAGGATCCCTGGAAGTGTCCAAGGCCAGGCTGGACAGGATTTGGAGCATCCTGGGATAGAGGAAGGTGTCCCTGCCCTTCCACCCTGGCAGGGGGTGGAATGAGTTGGTTGTTAAATCCCCTTCCATCCCAAAATATTCTGGAACTCTGTGACTTTCTCACACTTTGCCATTTCATTAGGTTTTTGGATTTAAAACTTTTGGAAGAGGCTAGAAGAGTTCTTTCCCGGTTTCTGAAGGATTTCTAGCAGTAAGAGCACTCAGCAAGGTTTGGTGGACACAGCCACCTTTGATCTGGGGAGTTATGCTGGTCCCAAATCCATTCTGGATTTCCAATAAAAAAATCACATATGGAGGCTGCATAAACCCTTCCTTCCTAGAGAGACAAAAAGTCATGAGTTTGGCACAGAGAGGTTTCCGTTCTGCTCTTCAGCTTTCTAAATTCTTTCACCCAAGTGTTGGAGTTATTAATTTCATCCAGCACAGTGGATGGTGTCTGCAAGGTCCTCCTCAGCCAAATCTTACCTTTTTCCCCGATGGATGGAAAATTCCACGTGGAGAAGCTGCAGCTTGACCATGTCTTTGAAGCTCTTGAGTGAAAGAGCAAATGGGAGGGTGAGGAACAGAATTGCTTCCAGGATTGTCCTAATCCAGTACTTTCACCTAATCCTGTGTGTTTCCGCTTAGTTCTGTTCTCCTGAAGATAATAAAAAGATTATACAAATATAGTCATGGATTCCCTCAGAACTACCCTTTTGGACCCCAGTCCTGGTATCCAAAAACTGCTGAATTTACTGATCCTTCAACATGGCTTCTTTAATGCCAAATTTAATATCCTGGCACGTTGGAATTACTCCTCCTCCAAGTGTATTTTTGTGTCTTCTGCATGAATATAGTGTCTAGGAGGTTCATGTTTTCATAGAGATGAGGAAGATTTGGCTGGAGAAAGAATGTCTGAGAAAAGAAAGCTGAATGAACCATATTTTCAGCTCAGTGTGAAAAAGCTGGGTTTGTAGTGTGTTTGAAACATGAATTTTGAGACATTCCAGAAAGGCAAGTGCTGTTTTTCTTCTGAGTGAAGAGGTTATTGCAGGGGGGAACTCTGTTGTCTTATTGATAAGAAATTATTCCTAAGGTTTGTTTTTTTTTAGTAGCTTTATCTTGTGCAGCATTAAAGGCATAACAACTTCTTACATTTGAGGGAATGGTCCACCCCAAAAAGCTGTATTTGTGATGATCCACCCCAGAAAATCTGTTTTGTCCTGTTCTCAGCTGTGTCTGTGTGATTCTTTGCTGATCATTGCTGTTGAAGCAATAAAGAATCGAGTTCTGTTTGCCTTAACTTGCTGTTTAATGTACAGACATGCAAGATCAGAGTTGGATTATAAACATCAGGCTCCCAAAGATGTTTGGGGGATTTAGTCATTAATCCCAAGGGATGATAAGTGCTGAAGTCTCCTGTGCAGGCACAGAGATGTAAACATGGTAGGTAAAAAGAATAAAGGTGGGGCCATACCATCTTTTATGGATGGATTTTTCCCTTGATAAAAGTAAAAGAATTAAAATTTGACAGGAAGCAGTGCCTGATGGGTGCTCAGTGATGGAACAGCTTCAGGTGTTTGTGTTTTATTTATGAGAGTTTGGGAGACAACAGCAGCTGAAATGTTGAAGCATTTGGTCTACAGTGACTAAAGGGAAGAGTATTTGATGTGTTCCTTGTAAATATTCACAGCCCAGACCCCAGACAGTCCCCAGGACGAGCAGTTTCTGATAAAACCATTTAGTTTTCTCAGGCATGTGTGTGATTAAATTTAAAGCCCTGGCTGAACTCTGATCCTCTGCTTCTTGGTTAATTGTGAAGAAGTAGGAATAACTTCTGGCTTAACACAGAGCCTTCTAAACTTTGCCAAACACTTCCTGTCCTGAGAGTCTTGTTTTTAAATTTGGCTCACGGTATCAAACAGGACAAAAGGATTTCTGAGGATGGATAAAGAGATCTCGATTTTTGGTTTCAGGATCCATCAAACCACGGCCTGTCCAGGGCACATGAACGTGGATTTTTCCTTTTCCTCATTCCGTGGGTGTTGAGGTTTGTGTGAATCCTGCAGTGGGATGTCTTTGAGTACAGACTGACTGTGCTGGCTCCAGGCAGCTCCAGGAGGGATGGAGGAGGAGGAGGAGGAGGACAGGCTGTGGCTTTGCTCCATGAAAGCATTCTGTGAAATTCCCCATCCCTGCAACTGTTCAAGGCCAGCTTGGACTGAGCTCGGAGCAACCTTGTAGTAGTGGAAGTGTCCCTGCTCAGAGCAGGGGGGTGGAAGGAGGTGTTGTTTGGGTGTTCCAACCCAAACCATTCCATGACTTTTTGAGTGACTCTCCCCGTGTGCTTTGTTGTGCTTCCTCGAGCGGAGCCGAGGGAGATTTTTTTGGGAACAGGGAAGCAGCCAGGCTGTGCAGAATCTCTTACCACGATTTCCTCTGGCTCTCTGGAGCACATTCCTCACTGGTGTCTGGCTGGGGGAAGGCAAATGCTCCATGGAAAATGCACACAGCTGCTGCAGGGAGAGAGAGGATTGCATTCCTTGGAGATGGGAGCAGTGGGAGAGCAAAGTGTCCAGCCTGGGATGAGCCTCAAGGGCTCCCCAGGGATCCAGAAAAGGTGAATTTAAAACCTACAGATATAGAAAAAATACAGAAACAAAAGCAAGAAATTAAAACCTATATAGACAGGAGAAAAATGGAAAATGTTCTCAAGCGCGTTAAAATTTAAAAATACATCTTTTAAAATTCTACTTAAATGGGATGGAGGGACGAGCCTTGAGGGTTCCCCAGGGATCCAGCAAAGGTGAATTTAAAACCCTACAGAAACACAATAAAGAAAATAAAACCTATACAGACAAGAGAAAGATGGAAAATATGTTCTCAGGCATGTTAAGATTTAAAAATACTTCTTTTAAAATTCCACTTAAGTGGGATGGAAGGATGAGCCTTGAGGGTTCCCCAAGGATCGAGCAAAGGTGAATTAAAAACCCATAGATATAGAAAAAATACAGAAACACAATCAAGAAAATAAAACCTATATAGACAAGAGAAAGATGGAAAATGTGTTCTTGAGCATGTTAAAATTTTAAAATGCTTTTTTAAAATTCCACTTAAATCGTCAGGCCCAATTTACCAGAATATTCTAATTATGGAATAACACATATCACTTAAGCAGCTTGGTTTTGGTTCATTTTTCAAACTAAAGTGAAGAAGTCGCTGGTCAAGTGCTTGAAATGAGGTGACTGAAGTGAAACTGGTGCTCCATCACTGTAGATGAAATTGTAGAAAAAGATTTCTTATTTTCATGACATCTCAGAAAAGAGTCTTGTTTTCAGGTGACATCATTTACGTGAATTAAAATCAGTTCAAATTAAGAAAACAATAATAATAAAATCAGGCCTTTTTTTTTTTTTTTTTTTTTCCTCTGTTCTGGCTAAAAATAAAAGTGTGAGAGGATGAGATAACTTGCACGATTTTCAGTCATCGTCTGTAATGAAATGGCAGCATATTTCCTCTTTCCTTCATCAGCAGAAGTGCAAAACATATTTTCTCTGTAACCTTTCTCATGTACCAGCGCATTTAGAATTTTGATTTTTTTCCTCACTAAAAAAAAAAACTCCTGAAATGTCATGTCTGTTTCTTCCAGCAGAATTCCACGTTCTGATTTTGAGTTTTCTCCTGAATTAGAAATATTGCTGGTCACTATTTCATCACCATGAAATGAAGAGTGTAAATAATTGCTGGGGTTTATTTTGGTATTAATAATCCTGTTATTATTTATTTTGCTAATAATAATCCTGTCCCAGGATCAAAAAGAAGCATCAAATCTTCCCCATCTCCCACCCCAAGAAGGTGACAATTGATACAGTCCAGATGCAAACCAAAGCTTAATTGTAGAACAGAAAAAAAAAATCTTCTATTTTTAGCTGATTTTCCTTTAATTCTTCAGTTACACAACTTCTTTATTAATTCTCCTCTGGTCACTGGTTTATTTAACAATAAAGAGCAAATCACTGACCTGTTTTCTTCATCACAAGGCAAATTTATGGCTTGTTCCTTTTAATTTTGTACTTGTGAGTTCATCTCCGAGGAGCTGAAATTTTAAGGGGGTGATTAGTGAACAGCTTTGTTGGAGGTAGATTTTTCTACTTAAATCTACATTTTCCACCTGAATCTCTCCAGATTCTAGCTGATAAATTATGAGAAGGAAAAGGAGCTGATACAGATTTTTACCTTTGGTTTGGAGGGATTGATAAAACAGTTGCAATCTCAAAATTGCAATTTTTTTCCCTTTTAAAATGCCAGTGGAGGCTCCTGAGTTTTGCCTTTCTGAGGAGACACATCTCACTCTGTGTTGACTCATATTTTAAAAAGCAGTAAAAAACACCTTTTTCTTTGGTAAAAATAAATGATGGTTATAAATTCTTTAGGTTTTAATTATTAAAAAAAACCCCACATTTTTTCTTCAGAAATTTGTTTTCTCCCTGCCTGAAAAGCCAGATTTTTAATTTATTTTTTTTGTCAGTGAAAGGAAGACACACAGATACTCTTCTTCAAATATTTTGGTTGTCACATCTCTTAGTTCTTTCATCTCTGAGGAATAAATAAATTCCCCTGCAGCTGATGAAATGTATAATCTTTTAATGTTACTTGGGTTTGTACTTCAAATACTGTGATGGTTTTTTTGCTGTCATGGTCTATGCATTCAACATAGGAATACAATAAAATTGTTTTAAATTTCTTCTCCCCATCTTCTGGTGAATAAATCCTTTTAAACTCCATCTTGGTTTGTAGATTAATGTATTTGAAGGTATATTTTCTCTTTTTTCTCTCTTTTCTTTTCCCTATTTTATTCCCTGGCCTGTAAAGCTGTTGGGCATCTGTTCATTTTAATGCTCCATGGGCATTCTTTGATTCTCATGATCTTATGTTCAAAAATGTTTTATTATTCCCCAGGAAAGTGAGTTGTTTCCAGTAGCTTTTCAAGCCACTGTAATGCACACAGTTGTTAACTTGAAAAGGTTCTTTTCTGGTTTGTTTTTTTCTCCAGCTGAGTCAAAAACTGGAACCTTTTTAATTTTATTTTTTTTTCTCGTGTGGTATTTGTTTGTATCTTTCGTGCAGCATTAGTTGCTAAATAGCACTTCTGTGGTCAGGGTCTGTTTCTAGCTTTAACTTTTCAGTTTTAGAAGGATGATGCCAAATATTTTGTAAAGGATGATCTGCCAAGAAAATTTCATGGGCGAAAAACCAACCTCTGCTTGGAAGTACACGGTTGACTTCTTTTGTTATTTTTTTTTCCCCCTTAAATAAATGTTATTGATCTTTGCTTTATTATTGTTATCTTTATTGCCCCAGGTCTTTGTCTTTTCAATAATTATCACCGGGGATGAGAATTAAATGTTTTTAGTGGGTACTGAGAGCTGTAAAATCCCTCTGCTTATCCAAATCCCCAGTCTGGTTTTCTGGGGAATGAAGAGAGTTGGCCTCACATCATTAATGAGCTGTTAATCCCTTATTGCTTGAGTTAATTGGCCTTGAGTAAGAAAGTGTCAGAAGTCTCTGAGTGAAAGGTGAGTTCTCCTCCTCCCAATTTTCCCTGCCAGAGATAAACTATCTAAATTTCACCAATTGCCAGCAAAAGTAAATACATTTATTTGCATTATAGCCAGGACAGGAGTGCCAGCAGTGGGTCTGCGATTCAGGTTTCTAATGTGGAATTTATTTAAATCCTGAGACTTCTGCTGCCTTCTGAGTTCTGTCCTTTCAACAGGGGAAGCTGTAAATGTGGAAATAGGGAGTGACAGCTGGGAATTTTTCACCCAGCCTCGTGCTGCTGCATGTTCTGAGCCATGAGGACTGGCAGGATCCATCTGGAGAGCGCCCACAAAATCAATATTTGTGCTTGTACAACGTTCAGCTCGGAGATCCAAAGTGATGGCTCTGTTGCAATTACGGAATAAACGAGTAAAATTAGCGTGGAAATCTTCATTTTGGGTTTATCCCAAAAAGCAGTGACTGCTGGTTGTTAGAGATGATTCTCTTTTAGTGTCTTGAATCTATAAAGTCTCTGTTTGGGAAACAGTTTCTGAAAGCCTTTGTGCCTTCCACCATAAAGGAGTCTGGTACTGCTCTCCATCTCCAAAAATCCAGCTGGAAGCTTACAGGGAGAACAATTTCCTCTGGATCTTTCTGCTTCCTAAAAGACAGAAACAGCCCAGAAAATTAGGAATTATGTTGAAGTGTCTTTTTCCAGCAGCAGAGAGGAGCCAGAGGTGTGAGCAGAGCTGCAGTGAGGAGTGCAGTGTCCCCATGGGGAGGGACACTGGAGCAGCATCTGTGAGGAGAAGCTGGGACATTTGGGGTTGTTCAGCCTGGAGAACAGAAGCATTGGGGTGACTTTTAATTGTGGCCCTTCAGGACTTGAAGGAGCCAACAAAAAGGATGGAGAGACTTTGAGCAAGGGCCTGGAGTGACAGGACAGAGGGAATGGCTTCCCACTGCCAGAGGGAGGGGTTAGATGGGTATTGGGAAGGAATTGTTGCCTGTGAGGTTCTGGAAGTTCTAGTTCTCCCAGAGAAGCTGTGGCTGCTCCTGGGTCCCTGGAGGTGTCCAAGGCCAGGCTGGACAGGGATTGGAGCAACCTGGGATAGTGGGAGGTGTCCCTGCCATGGCAGGGGCTGGAACTGGACAATCTTTAAGGTTCCCTTCCAATTCAAACCATTCTGGGGTTTTGTGATTTTCTGACAGTTTTTTCTCTCTGGCACAAATCAGCCTGTCCAGTAAGACTGGATTAACATTTGCCAGAGTTGTCCAATTTGGGTTTTTTTTTCTAAGCTTTCCTCCTTTGTTCCTTTTACATTTTTAATCCATGCACAGACCTTCAGAGATGAAAGAATATGTTCAGCATCTGTTACAGAGACACTCTCAGCACCAAACAGGAGAGACTTACCCAGTGTCATACTCTCTTCAGGTTTTTTTTAGCATGGAGCTATGGGGAATTTTGGCTTAATTTTGCTTATTTTGTCTTCTATAAAAGGAGGGGTTAAACTCCCAAACCAAGAACTGCAGCTGGGTGGGTTTGGTACAGGCACCATCTGAGGAGTAGAATCCATGGATTATTATAATATTATTGTTCTATTATAATGCCACATTATTATTATATTATAATGCCATTATTAGGAGTTTGCTGAGGGTGCTTTTGGGGTGTGCTGGTCCTGGGAGAGGAACCAACACATTCTACTCACTCCAAAACTGGGAAACAGTAGTGGGGAGCTGCTATTTTTGGCTGGAGCCAGGACAAGTGATTGTTCCCCTTGACCCCATCCTGACACCAAGGTTTGGATCTGCTCTGAGCAGATGTGGCTTTGCTCTGGCCTCTCTGCTTGGCTTAACCTGCACATTTTCAAGGGTGGTTTTTTTTTTAGACCTTTCAGAGAGTTTTGTTTCTTTTACAGAAGTGCTTTCTTGATGTACAGCACTGCAAAAAGCTGTGGTGTCCTTCTTGTGAAGGATGGCAACTTTAGGCTCACACAGTGCAGATTAACTCTTCTTGCTGTTAATCTGGGATTTCTGGGTAGTTTTCTGGCCTCGACTGACATTTTAGGAATCCTCAGCTCTGCACTAGGGGTGTTAAATTGACCTGGTAAAGAGATTGTGTTTAAAAGGAGCAAACATCTCCTTTCCAGTCATTAAGAGTATGTTGCTGATAATTGTTTTTTCCAGCTCTAGTTATAAAGCATTTCTTAAATCTGTCAGATTTGTGTAAATCATTAGTGTAAGCAAAATTGTATAGTTAATTGTAATAAACATTAGGAACATTTATTTAAACTTCTACATTAGGACATAATTCTAATTCTGTTAGAGTCCAGCAGACCACCATCCACCAAAAATTCCCTGTTTTCATGGTTTTAGGGCAGCCCATAAAATGAGAGACATTTCCTTGGGGTCACTTCAGCTGAGTGAGAGCTCTTGACAGTGATAGATGTGAACTCAGAGACTTAGGAAGGTGAATTCAAGGGTCTGTTTGATGATGCTGTGAGATCTGGAAAGAAAAACGCAGCACAGTGGGAATTCCCAAACCACACCGAGTTGCAAAGTGTAAGAGGTCAAAAACTGGAAAGCAGAGGAATTTGTTTCACTCACAGGGCAGGAGGTCAGGTACCTTTTGAAGGGATATTCAGTGTCTGGGGACAAGCAGGCAGCACTTGAGGCAGCAGAAGATCGTGGTCAGTGATGAGTGAAGCTTGGCAAGGGCTGAATAAGCTCTGGGGAGGGACGGGAGGGCTGCCACAGGAGCTCCAATTATGATTCAATTAAATGAAGACACGCTCCAACAAACAGCTCCTCTGCTGAATGGGGCTGTTGATCCAAGGCTGGAGATGAGACAGTGACGTTGGGGAGAGGAGAGGATTTCACCATGGAAATTGAAAATACTAATTTGGAGCCTGTGAGAGGGATATTGCTGCATGAATCTTCCCTTTCTCTTCCTCAGTGGCTTGGAGAAAGTGGCAGGAAGAGGACACTGAGCACAGATTCAAATGTCCAAGTTCCCCCATTTTTGCCCGTCTCACGCGGCTCAGCGCTGTGGACCCCCTGGGCTGGAACTGTTTGGCTTGCACTCTTGAAAACAAATGAAACACGAGTGCAGAGTGCATAACTGGTTCTGAAACCAGTTCTCTGTGTTATTTCTGGTTGTTGGCTACAGAAAATGTCCTCCCCAGAGAGTGTTTTCTCAGGTGTGGTGTTTGGGGGTGCGGTGGGAAGCGTCGCACACAGGGATTGCCACGGGTCTCACCTCCAGTTCCATTGTCCCACAGCAGCTGTTTGGGAACAAAGTCAAGTCTCAGTGGGAAAACCCGATGATTTTTTTGTGTGTAATATTATAGAACTCTCCCAACTCCCCAAAATAGTCCTACTAGCAGTGCTGTCACATCAGTGGGATGTGCTCGGTCACTACAGCAACGCAATGGGATATCCGAAAAAAAAAACACCAAAAAAAAAGGAGAGTACTTGTGTTTGTACTTTCTGTTTTGTTTTGTTTTATTTTGAACACAGATTCCATGTGATGTTGTGCAGGGTTAGTATTCAGCTGCTAAAATATTCTGGAAGAGCTGTGCTCAGTGGGATGCTGTCATTCATCCTCTGTCAGGCTGTGGGACAGCTGAAGAGGTGACCAAAAGGCTGCTGTCAAACTCTTCTTTCTCAGTAAATGAACTCTGTAAATGACATTGAAGCGAAATAAAATTTGCCTGTGGTTCACCTCATTTAAATACATCCTTGTTCTGATCCCATTTTTGTGTGGCTCCTCTTGGAGCTTTGCAATCCTTCTCCAAAATCCTGTAGTTTTAGTTTTCATTCTGTAGGGAACGTGATCTTCAGGTTTGAGTCTCATGCAATAGAATTAGGATCAATACTAATAAAGGGCAAAAGCTTTGTCTTCCTCTTGGGAAAAGTCTTACAGCAAATGTCTTGGGAATCTGGGATCTACTTCTGGCATGTGGAACTGGACTATGTTGTTGATGGAGATGTGGACACCAACACTGAGCCTTTCAGCCTTTAGTGTCAAATGAATTCTTAGGAGACTTTCTTATATATTGAAGGATCAAGGCCAGAAGAATTAGAGACAAAAAGACATCTAAGAAGCTTTATCTTCCTTAGAACTGAAGTATTAGGTTACAGAAGAGATCATCAAGGTTCAGTATATATATATGCCATCCTAATGGGATAAATGCATAGAAATTATTATTTTCTTTGTCAATAATAGCTCACAGGATACTGAACAGGTCTGGATTATCTGGCAAGAAGTAACAGCTTCCCTGGCCTCTGGCTAGTTTCAACTAATTTGAAATTGAGTCTTGAAACACAGAGGAAATTTCAAGGGATGATGAGGAGGCAGATATTTGTTGTTGGATTCAGAAAACATAAATAACATGAGTTGAAGAACTGTAATTTGTTAGCCTGTAGTTCCCCCTCTGCAGTGCAGAAGTGTATGAATAAGACAGACTGGTAGATCATTAACTAATTCTTCACATTAGGGACTTACATTTTATCGAATATCATTTCTAGTCAAATTTCAGGTTTGATTCACAAAGCCGGTGACGTTGATGTGGTGCCTTCCTGTCTGAGCCTTCCTTGCTAACTGCACAGTTCTTTTTTATAAAAATCAGATTGGTGCAGACTGCAGTGACTCGTGGGAAATGAGGATTTCTTTAACTGACACGTCCCAGGGTGATCTGAGGAATCCTGATCTGACAGTTTTCACATCTAGGTGTGTACACGGAGAACCAGTTTTTAGCCCTCGCCTTGTTGCATTTTTAATGAGAGCAGTAATTAATTATTGATGGAGTGTTCAGCTGGCAGGTGGCAGAGGGGAAGGTGGAGCTGTGTGTACCTGACAAAGCTGCTGCAAGCCCAGGGGAGGGAACAAAAGCCTCGGGTGACTTTTGGAGGCGGGTGACGCCTCTTGGGAAGCATTTTGGGTGACTTGCTGCCTGCTCACAATGCCAATGTCTAGACTGGAAATCTAAACCCATTCCTTATCTGTGAGCAGGTTCTGAGGATCAGGGAATACTTGGGATTTTGCCTTTGGTTCTGGCCCGACAGGAGGTGAAGATCACGTGTGGTCTTGGTGTCGTCAGCTCAAGAATGTGTCTGGTGGAGGATGAAAGCTGTGGGACCAGAAAACACAGTGGCTCAGACAACTTCATATGTTTAGGTCATAAATATCAACCCAGTGGGGACTTTTGTGTTCCAGCAGGCAAAGTGTGATGGTTGAAACCCAAAATAGTCCATGTCCAAGCTATAGATTATATATGAGCTTAATGGTGATATTGGAAAGCAGCAGGACAGGATTTAGTGGAATTGTGTTGTGTGTGAGAGCTGAGAGCCAGAAACTGCAGTGATCCCCCAGCCTGAACCTTCAGATCCCAGCCAAGCAGACCTTTGGCAGACTCCATCCATTCCTTCAGGCTTCAGCTTGACAGTGGCAGTTACTGCTTGTATGGAAAAGGAATCTTTGAGAGGAATATGTTCCTTTTCGTACTCCAGAAGTGAAGCTGATACTCTGGAAACGGTGCAGGCGACTTTATCTGAACAGCTGAGCTGCTCCTGGATAAAAGTTTGGATAGTGGAGCATCCCTGGCTTCACTGGGGCAGAGTGTGTGTCCCTGCTGGGAACATCCCTGTTTGACATTGGTGTAACAGGACCAGAGCAGTCCTAATCCTTCATCCCACTGAGATCCACCTGCTCCTTCAGGATTTTGAAGGACACCAAAGATTTTGCTGTGGTCTAAAAACACCTCGGTGGGAAGGTGCTTTCAGAAGTGGTGAATGTTTCCTTTGTGGTTTGCGGATGACTCTGAGTGATTTGGTCTGCAGATGGTTGGGTCCTTTGTAGAGTTGTTCAGGTTCTCTTTGAGATCAAGTTGAGTCATATTTGTGTCCTTGGCCTGCGTTTTGACACCCATTTCATGTCTCAGCACTGCAGGACTTTGATAGGCCAATCACTGGGTTGGGTTTGCTTTGGTGTGGTTTGGTTTGATGTGGTTTGGTGTGATGTAGTGTGGTTTGGTTGGGGTTTTTTCCTGCCTGGAAAGCCTTTCCCTATTTTGAAGCTTCACTTAAGTGTTGATAGTGATTTTCCTTATTTTAAGAGTTCTCGTCCATGCACAGGAGAAGAGTTTTCTGTAATGATTCCCTTCACAGGGTCAAATTTCCTTTACATCCTCATCTTAAATCCAAATTAATTTAACTTAATCCAGTTTTCCTTCCATTTCCTGTGATCCACCTCTTCTCCAGATTTCAGCTGTTCAGGAGACTCTGCGTATTTATTAGGCTAAGAATGAAACAATTGGGATTAAACTCCTGTAACTTTTGGGCTTGGGTGCTCAGTGCCCAATTAAATCAGGTTGTGTGTCCTGAATAATAGTTTAGCTCTGGTGATGGTGCCTGAGTGATTTAGTTACTAGAAAGTGTTCATGCAATCCACTCTTAGAACTTTCTATATCTGAGGTTCCAGCACTGAATTCTCAGTTGAAATTTGGAGCATGTCCAGAGAGGACAGTTCTGAAAAGGCTTAATTGGAACTGTTTCTTCTTCTGAGGACGATTGTGGGGACCAGAGAAAGAGTTTTCAGAGTGAAGCTGTTGCAAGGAGCTGTGACTCATCCCTGGTGTCTCTCCTGCTCCTCTCAGTTCCACTTTCGGGGCACATTGAGGTTTAGCACCATGAGATGGGTGAGCCCCTGATGCATCTTTGAGTGCCAGAAACTTCCCTTAAAAATGGTGTTTGAGAGGCTTGAACTCTCATTTCCAGGTTCAGGAGGAATTTCTTCCCTGAAAAGGGTGGTCAGGGGCTGCCCAGGGAGGTTTGGAGTCCCCATCCCTGGAGGTGTCCAGGGCATGACCTGGATGTGACTCTCAGTGCTCTGGGCTGGGTGACAAAGTGGTGACAGTCACAGCCTGGATGATCTTGGAGAGCTTTTCCAACCTCAGTGATTCTGGCATTTGCTGGTAGATGTTTTAAAGTCTGGAAAAGAACTGCCAGGAACACTTCACAATTCCAACCAGGCTGGTGCTGTGCTGATTTCTAAACCCAGATTATCCTCACCCACGTTGGTCTCTGCTTTGCCTGGTATTTGTATCAGACAACATCATATTTTTTGCACAATTTGTAAGACTGTGAGGTGCCTTTGAATTGCAATTAAACATATCTTAACTCTCTTGTTTCAGGCTAGAAATCTTCATACAGGAGAACTGGCTGCTGTAAAAATAATCAAATTAGAGCCTGGTAAGTTTTACATTCTTTCCTGTATTTTTGAATCGCATTTTCATTTTCTCCATGTGTTTATTTTCACTCACTGTGGAGTTCTAGACAAAAGAAATGTTTGGGGTTGTTTTGGGATTTTTTTTTTGTTGTTTTGTTTATAATTTTGGTGGTTAGATGACAGGAAGCCCTGCAGGATGTACCACTGCTCTTGGCTGTGTCAGGCTCACTATTTCCTTGTTTGTTCTTGTCTGCCTGATCAATTGCTGCATGAAGAGATGTTGCAATTACAACGTGTTGTTAGGACAAAGAGAAGATCAGGGACAGATGGTAAATCGTGAGCTCTGAGCCAGTGAGGATGGGCTGTGGGAGCTGAAAGGGGGAAGGGATCAGGCAGTGATCCTGACTCCCACCAAAGGTGCACTGGGAAAACCAGAGTCTTGTGTTTTTGAATGTGTTTTTGGATGTGTCATCTTTCCTTTAAGCTGTGCTGAGGGAGGAGGATGGCTCCTACTGTCACTTCCCCATGGAGTTTCTGCCACGACTCCTAAAAGCAGGAGACCCAGGGGATCTCCCTCACTGAGCTGAAGTTTATTCTGAGCCCTGCACAGAGAGTTGAAACCTGAAATTGTCTCCTGAGTGGAAATCATAGAATACTAGAATGATTTATGCTGGGAGGGTCACAGAATCCCAGAATGAATTGGGTTGGAAGACAGCTTAAAGATCATCCAAGCTGAAGGGCTTGAGGGGAGGGTTAATTTTTATTTCTGTGCAGAAAAAGATGGCTTTGAAGGCTGAAGGTAGAAAAAGCATGGAGAGACTGAGAGGAGAAGTGAAAACCACTGCCTTTGGGTGACTGTGGTTCCTCAGTGCCCTTGGCAGAGCTGGCCTGGGTTTCTTGGGTGGACTGCAGTGATGAGGTTAATTAGGCAGTGGGAACAAAGTGGGAATCCCTCAAAGCCTGTTTGAAATGCTGTGGCCAGAGCTGGGGCAGTGGGGCTGTGGGGAACAAACCACTCTCCCCAGCAGGTCTGTGGTGAGGCACAGCAGTGCTTTAGTGACAGAAAAAGGACAATAAAGAACCCACTGCTACCTTGGTGAGGAACTTCCTCCAGCATTGTGCAGCTAACCTGGATGAAGTGTATCTGCTTTTATTCTGAATTTGAAGAACTGTTCTGAAAGCTGAAGTGGAGCAGAAGCTGAATCCTCTGTTGATAAAATTGAGGGAGGAGCAGGATTCTGCCTTTCCTTGGTGCTGCTTAAGCACTACAGTGATAAATGCAAGACTCTGGCCTCAAATCTGAGAAGCCCACTTTAATTAGCACTGATGACCATGTCTTGTGTTTAATTATGTTGGTCTGATCACCACAGGGAAGCGATTTCTTCTAGTTTGTTTTGGTTTTTTTTAATCCATCTTCTTTTAAATGTTGCCAACCTGATCTCCATCCATGTCATGTACACCCACAGCCTCTTGGCAGGAATCTTGTTGTGTGTTTGGTTTTTAAGGAGGATTCACAGCATTTATTTACTTACTTATTCCTTTTTAAGTCTCATGTTCAAAATATTCCAGATTTTTAAAGAAGTTAATAATTGGCTGCTACAGTCTTCAATTTTCTGACTAACTTTAAGGGGTTTGAGTAGTTTTTGAAGGCTGTAAATTGCAGGGCACTATCAATTCCTGGACCAGGTCAGGAGATGTGTTGGAATTACCTGTGGTGGTTTTCCTGGGAAGGGCAGCCCCTCCAAACACCAGCACAAGTCCTTCTCACACAGCAGGGCACAGCTGGAATAAAATTAATAATAAATTCCCTAAGTTAGTCAGTGGAGAAACAGGCTTGGGAGTTACATACAGCATCTTCTGTATGGAGGGGAGTAGGAGGAGGTGTCTCATCAGGAGCAGTTAATTAGCTGATGGAAAAATAAGAGCTCCAAACTCAACACTTGATTAATACATAGATGGGGATTGGGAAAAAAAGAGAAAAGGCTCCGAAGCAGAGAGTGCTCCAGAAGAGGTGAGGAATGTGTTGAAGGAAAGCTGAAGGAACTGCACTCAGTAAAATGGCAGGATTTGGGGAGATTCAGGATATTGTTGGCATGGCAGGGGTGATTCCTGCTTTGTTCCTGTTCCTCCCTCATCTCCTGCAGGTAGTGAGTGAATACCCAAAGAGACCCCAGCTGAAAACAGATCCCAGCATGGATCTGTCTTTTTATTTCATCAGCTCTTACCTTTGTCTCTTCTCCAGACAAAGAAAACCAACTCAGCTTCGAAGGTTGCTGTCACTAATTTATTTGAGTTTGGGGCACTTCTCTAGGTCTGCTCCCACAGTCACTTGGAGTCAAAATTGTGTTTTTCCTTTTTTT
>VWZU01018055.1:182822-194892 GCA_013397095.1 Sterrhoptilus dennistouni
TTATTTATTTATTTATTTATTATCTATATTTATCTGTATAAATATAGATAGATAATATATATAGAGATAGTATAATATAGATTATATAGAGATATAGGTAATATAATAGATAATATAATGTAGATTATATAGAGATAATACAGATCTAGATAATATAATTCTGTTGTGTAAATATAAACAGAAATTACATCTGTGAAATGATGGCTTTTTTAATTTATAAAAAATTACCCTTTTATATTAAAGTGGCAGAAACATGCCCTGCTCATTAGGGATTTTTCAGTAGATCCTTTTTCCTCCCCCCCGCCAAAAAAAAAAGATCTTTAGGATGTACCAGTGTTCTCCATCACCCAATCCCCCCCTCCCTCTGAGCAGGCAGCTCTGAGTCAGCCCAGTGGGCGTTCAGGCCCTTCTGCTCCATCCGACTCCTTGGGAATGAAATATTCCTCCCAATCACCCTCTGGAATGTGGGCTCTGGAATCAGCTCCCAGCAATCCTCACTCCTGTCGGGAGCCTTGAGCTGGGAGCAGCTGGATGGAGCTCAACATCCAAAAGTCAATTCTGAATTTCCTCCCTGGATCTCTACGCCGCTTTTCCCTCTGAACTCGTGGCTCACTCTCAGCTCTGCTCTGTTGGTCTGTAAAAAAAAATATTTGTGCCTCCAAAGAGCCCAGAACAAGGAATTCAGCTGAGGATGATGGGCTGGAGTGCTGGGAAGGGCTTGGCTGGGCTCCAGACCTCAAATTCTGAGCATCCCTCCAGACCTCTCTGAACATTCAGCAGTTCCTGATGTAACCCCTGGCTCCTTCCTGTTTTTTTTTTTTTTCAGGAGATGACTTCTCACTGATACAGCAAGAGATATATATGGTTAAAGAATGCAAACATTGCAACATAGTGGCCTATTTTGGGAGTTATCTCAGGTAAAATCCTACTTTTTTTTCTATCAACATGCCTGCTGGTTCTCTCCTAAAACAGTCCCAGTCTGGTTTAGTCCTTGTATCCTCATTAAATCTTCTTCCAGACATTGAATTGCCCTTGGTTGTTTGGGTTTTTTTTGGTTGTTTTTTTTTTAAGCCAACCCAATTGGCTTTAAAAAAAAAAAACAAAAGTGACTAATATTTTGTTTTCTCTGCTGGCCAAAAGGCTGGAATATTTTTATCACTAGGAACAGAAAGAAACTTTTCCCTTGGAGACTCTTGCAACACATCCAGTCCTACTCACACATTTATTTGTAAAAGCAGCTCATTATTTCTCTAGAGCAGAATTGCCTTTGGATATTTTATTTAATTATAGTTGTCTGGTCTATGGAAGTATGGCTGGGGAGTTAAAAATCTGAGCTGCTGGTAATTACATTTTTCACAGTTTTGGTGTAACAGAGACAAAACCAAGCTCACTGCAGCTTCCATTCCATATTATACAGGAAATCAGGGAATATTCTCCATTTCTGTGCAATTCTGCCATTTATCAATTGGCTCTGTGGAAATACAAATTTGCCCTTTGCCTGGTTGGTCTTTTTTTCCTATGAGATTTCATCTTTAGATTTCTTGCAGGGCTGCATGCACTCAACTGGAATTTTTAATTCCCCATTTTGGAGGGCATGAAGGGTTTTTTAGATATAATGAGGTTGTTTCAATTTAAGAATTTAAATGGCTGAGTTTAGTGTGATATTTAATGTCATTTTGCTGATAGCAGATAAACCTCAGGTGTTTTATTGTAGAGTTAAAGCAATAAAACTTTAACTTTTATTAGTTAAAGTTTTATTTAAAGTTACTTTTATTTTCTCAAACGCACCTTTTATGTTTGATAACCTTTCAATATTTCTCAGGGACTTTGGCATAAAACTTTTGTTTTGATTGGTGAAAATTTATGTTGATAACACGAAAATTTATATTAATAACAGGAGAATTTGTATTAATAACAATGTAACAGCTGGTCATGTATCAGAATGCGTGTTTTTAACAGAGAGTGATCAAGACTAATAGAAAATAAGTTAAATAATGATGCTTAACTCTGCTCTGCATCCAGACCAAGCAGCTTCTGATGCCTTTGTTTTAATTTTGTTTTTGCAGCCGTGAGAAGCTGTGGATATGCATGGAGTACTGTGGTGGGGGATCCCTCCAGGACATTTACCATGGTACTTGGGCACTTATTCTTCACGTTTTTCATTTTGGGGAAGCTTTCTGCAAAAAGAAAAATAAATTAAAAAAAAAAAAATAAATCACAAACCTACAGGGAGTGGTTGGGACTGGATGTGGGGGGTTTTGGGAGGCACAAACAGTGTTTTTTTAGTTACAGTCAGTAGATTTTGAGAGCACTTTCCAGATATAGTGACCAGCATTTTTAATATTTACAATACTGACATTTTAATATTGACATAATACTTGACATTTAGTATTTGACATTTTATGACAGAGCAGTTGGATGTGGACCCTGTGCATTGGGAAATCTCGAAATTTGATCTTGAAAGGGGAATAATTACTCTTATTCCTGCCCCTGTGGAATACCATCTCTTGCATTATTTTACTCTGTATTATAATACGACTATTATAATATATAATTATATAAGTATTATAATACTCTTGTATTATTTTCCTTCCTGAACTTTCATCTGGAGCTGTTGATGCTGTAGAATAATTTTCTGGAGTTACTGTAAAAAGAGTTGAGGACTTGCTCTGCCTTTAAATGATAACACTGAGTTTTTAGATGCCTGAGCTCTTTCTGCTTTATTTTTCAACTACTTAATACAAATCCTTTAAAATAATTCCAAACCCCTTAGAAAGTCCCTGATATGAAACATTCCCACTCCTCATACCAAAATATCAGCAGGAGTCACTTTTAGTTTGCTGACCATACAGAATAGTCCAAAATCACTCATAAAATAATAATTAGATTCTGTGAAAACAGGTTTTCTTCTCTCTGTGATGGGTATTGTCTTCTGCGATGGTGCTGTGATGGTTTGGTTTGTTTTTTTGTTTTTTTTTTACAGAAAGAGAGCCTGTAAAAGAAGCAAACAAACCCCTCTTTTCAGCTCAGTGTACAATACAGATCATGTCAAACCAGCCTTTAACTTTGGCATGGACAAACCACTTTTTTTTCTGGCTGCTTCACAATGTTATTTCTGTGTGTTGTAAACTGAATTTTTCAATCTTTATTTCCAGTGACAGGACCTCTGTCAGAGTTGCAAATTGCTTATGTGTGCAGAGAAACTCTACAGGTACTGTGCTTCTGCAATGTAGTGTTTAATTTTATTGGATGTAAATAAAATCGATACAGAAAATTAGTTCAGTTCCATCATTTCTATTGGGAATCAATTAGAAACCAATTAACCAGGGTAACCTGGTCTTTTGCATACTGTAAATAAAAATGACCAAGAAATTTTAGTGTGACATAGTGCAAATATTTTTGCTTCAATTTTGAACTGCCTGCCCACCCCGTGGTGGTAAATTTAATGATGTGTGGGGGTAAAATACTGCAGCCAGATAAATAAAATTCTCTTTCATTTTGTGGCTGCTGATAGCGAAGAAATACAGGATGAAGCATCCCTTATCTGCAAATCTCAAATGTCTCCTCTTCCAAATAAAATACATTGAGAAAATTAAATTTATTAAATGGAACTGGCTTTGTAGGATGTTAACAAATGGCAGAATAATTCACTTATTTTATTTGTGTCTTTTTATTTCCAGGGCCTCGCTTATTTACACATGAAGGGCAAAATGCACAGAGATATAAAGGTAACTTGAAACCTTGAGAAATTAATCTTACACTCCCAAGTGCAGGAAAAATATTCCTGATAAAGATTTTGAATTCATTTTGTTCTAGGGTGCAAACATTCTACTAACAGACCATGGAGATGTTAAACTGGGTGAGTTGCCTGAGTTTTGTAATGTGGATTTTAGAGCCATGTGGATGTGACACTTGGGGACATGGGGCAGTGGTGGCCTCCATAATTTAAAGGTCTTTTCCAGCCTAAATTACTGCATAATTATTTGGGGCAATAAATGATGCTAGAAGGTGATGACAAAGTGTGTATCCATGATTTAAAGATCTTTTCCAATCTAAATTACTCCATGATTATTTGGGGCAATAAATGATGACAAAGTGTGTATTCAAAATTTAAAGGTCTTTTTTAACCCAAATTACTCCATGATTATTTGGGGCAATAAATGATGCTAGAAGGTGATGGCAAAGTGTGTATATCCATGATTTAAAGGTCTTTTCCAACCTAAATTATTCTGTTGTTATTTGGAGGACTAGATGATGCTAGAAGGTGATGACAAAGTGTGTATCCATCATTTAAAGTTTTTTTCCAACCTAAATTATTCCATGATTATTTGGGGCAGTGAATGATGCTAGAACGTGATGGCAAAGTGTGTATATCCATGATTTAAAGGTCTTTTCCAACCTAAATTATTCCATTGTTATTTGGAGGACTAGATGATGCTAGAAGGTGATGACAAAGTGTGTATCCATCATTTAAAGTTTTTTTCCAATCTAAATTATTCCATGATTATTTGGGGCAGTGAATGATGCTAGAAGGTGATGACAAAGTGTTTATCCATGGAGATGAGAAGTTTTGTATTCTATCAAGAAATTAGAGATAATTTCATTATTCAACCACCAAGCCTTTAAGCCTCCCAGATTTTCTTGGAATTTTCCAGCCTGACATTACCTGGTATCAATTTTGGATGGCAGCTGTCCCTCAGTGAGGATCCCCTGTTGGGAGAGCATCTCCAAAGCCTGGCAGGCTGTGCAAAAGTGGGATCTGCTCCTGGGTGTGGTGTTGGGCAGTTCCACAGAGGTGGAGGAGAGGAAAACTCCGAGGTGTGCAGGGAAAAGTTCCTTGGGGTGTCAACATCCCACTGCAGTCAGGGCACTTGGGTTTACTTCAACCTCCAGATCCCTGTTGGGGAGCCAGGAATGTTGTGTTGGGAAAGGACAGGTTTTTAAAGGAAAAAATTGGAATAAAACCTTGACACTGAGAGGAGATTCTGTGGGGGTTTTGGTTCTGTGGGGGTTTTTTTGTCTTCTTTTCTTCTGTTAGAGCCAGGATTAAATACGCAGGAGACACAGTTCATGTTCATACTCAGATGTTTATTAATTCTTATCTATGTCACAGTCTCACAAGTTGTGAGTTCTGGCTAACAAGGTGAAAAATGGCTCTAACTCTCTACAAGGTCTTTTAAGCACTAATTGTCCAATTATGAGATGACACCTAAATTATTTTGGCTTTTAACCCAATAACCTACCACCCATGGCCGCAATGTGGATTTTTCTGCCCAATTACAAAACACCACCCAAACCTATGGAGAAGAAGGTGAAAAATAAGGACTCAGCCTCTGCCCTAAATCGTCCATCTTGCTTTATATATATATATTACTGTATTCTAAAACCTTGAACTCCAAGTTTTCCACCCTGTGCTATCACACACTTCTATCCAAACCCCACACTCACAATCCCAGTGCTGTCACTCCATTTTGAGAGCCTTTTCCATGCCCTCAGGTTAATGCAGTGTTTGCCTGGGGGTCAGTGCCTGTCAGCACAGAAATCTGGAAGTCTCAGTGCCCAGGGGTCCAACAAGATTCCACTCCCTGCATTAAACTTGGGATACACAGTGGTACCTGCCTTTTGCCTGGTTGGATTTTCCCAAGTTACCCTCCAGCTTTCATGCCACCAATCAATCAAAATAAAATGGATTTTTAAAATGATTTTTGGCTCTGCAAGAGCACCTGATGTTTGAGAGTTCTGAGGCCAAGGGATGATTGGCCCTTAGACAGAATATCCAGGGCAGAGAACAGATGCCTCATCAGAGTTCCTCCATAAATAACACACAGAAGGTGCCTTTTCCAAGGCATGATGCTGGTTTTTGTTTTTTATTTTTCCTCTTAAATTGAATATCCACAAACTCTAGTTGATATGTTGTGAGATATAAAAATTATCTAAGAGAGGAATTGTGTGTAGAAAGAAAACTCTTCGATTTAAAGTCATGTCAGTGAAGACTTAATGATCCTGTTATTAATCTGCAACTCTTTCCCTTAATGAATTTTTAATTTGGAAGAGACACATGATTGTTCTTTCATAACACAGGAAGATTGGGGTCTTCAGATGAGATTTCTAATGCTCTGATGGTTTGGTTTTATTTTCCAGCTGACTTTGGGGTAGCAGCAAAAATAACAGCCACTATTGCAAAGAGGAAATCCTTTATTGGCACCCCTTACTGGTAAGAAACCACTTGGATTGCTGTGCTGCAAAGCTGAGCCTGTATTTATGCCAAAAATGCTCAAAATAAACACATGTGTCTATAGAAATGGCATAAATTCCCTTTCTTCCAAGTAAAATGCCCAAAGGGGTAAAAATCTGGGAAGCACTGATTGGAGCTGATCTGTTCCTGGAACAAAAGCTGCTTGATATTTGAGGCAGGGGTTGTTGTTTCTCCCAAATTGATTTTTGCAGAATATTCTCCCTTTTCTGGGGGGATACCAGTGGTTATTTAATTTCTCAGCCTTCCATTTTTAATAATTAAAATAGTGTTCTGATTTCTGTGCAGAAAGAAAACCAGATTTTCAAACTTACCTTTTAATCATCTCTACTGATTAATGTCATTTAATATGCAAATAATAATTGTAAATCTTCAGGTGGATTAATATGGAAATTTAGCTGGGTTTAGGCATCACTGGGATGCAGAGGAGCTGCCTGGGGTGGTGTTTTTGGGCAAACAGCTTCATCCGGACAATGGCTTTTAAAATTAATTTTATTAGGATTTTATTATTTATTTTTTATTCTTGGTTCTTATTTAGATCCGGAAGGAGCTTTTGAATACTTTATGTCCCTACCTTGCTCTTTAATGTGACTTTTTCTTTGGCCATGTTTCTTGTTTGATTTATTTATTATATTTTTATTATATTTTATTTTTATTATATTTTATTTATTATATTTATTTTATTTATTTTAAAAAATTATTATTTATGTTGTGTTCAGCACATTTATTGTGTGTCCCTTAGTTTGTGTTCAGACATTCCAAAAGATTATACCCACTGTGTAAAATATACAAAGTTTATATTCATTGTCCTTAGATCCAAGATATTTTAGAGGTTTAGAGGAAAAAAAAACAAACCCCAAACCTCTGAAATACAGACTTTGCAGAATAATATTGAAACAAATTGAACCATCATGAGTGTATAGTTTAAATTGGTATGTTGTGTTTTATGTATAAGTGAATAAAAACTTCAAATCTAAGTTTTAAACTACAAACTTGAAAATTATTTCTGTAATGATTAAAACCCAATCTGAACATAAAATCCTTAATTTCCTCCATCAGACATAAAAATATTTGTTTTCCTCCTCTTCATTTCCCCCCACCCTCTTTCTTTCTTTCTTTCTTGGGTGAGAATATGAGATATTTTAAACTATAAATCGCTGTCACAGACATCCAATAATTAGACACCATTTAATTCCTTTTAATTAACTCTATTTAATTCAATTCTTTTGGTTTTTATACGTGCACAGTTCTGTAGTTATCCCTGAGAGCAGGAACTGAGGGCAGGTGTTGTTTTTGCAGGATGGCCCCCGAGGTGGCGGCGGTGGAGAAGAACGGCGGCTACAACCAGCTGTGCGACATCTGGGCCGTGGGCATCACTGCCATCGAGCTGGCAGAGCTGCAGCCACCCATGTTCGACCTCCACCCCATGAGGTTTGTGCCCTGGGGGGGCTCCTCTGCCCTCCAGCACCTTCCTCAATCCCAGCAGGAATTGGCAGGGTTCGCTGGAAGCTTCTCCAGAGCTCAGAAGGAGAAACGCGCACCGAGATTCCCTCACTGAATGTCCTTTTTTGTGTTTGTCTTTAATGCACCAATCTGTTAAAATCTTGGATTTGGAATGGAAATTTTTAGCAAAATTTTGGAATTGTTACATTTCTGGTGGTACCTGACCTAGTGGCAGGTGTCTCTGCCCATGGCAAATGGGATTTAAGGTCCTTCCCAACCCAAACCATTCTGGGATTCCAGAATCAAGAATCTGCTGAAGGACAGATTTCAGACAGATTTACTGGTGATAGGAGACTACTAGAGAAGCCATACCCTAATATTTAACTTTTAAAAGATTTTTAAAATTTTAAATATTTTAATTAATTGATTAATTTTATTATTTAATTATTAAAATTTTGATATTTTGAAGGATTATGGCACTAAAAATATTTTATTTAAAGATAAAATCAACAGATTGCCCGTATCTCTCCTTTAACCCAGTGCAAATTCCAATCCAGTTTCACCAGTGTGATTCTCACCATAAAGTGTTGAAGTATTTAGATTTTAGAATGAAATTAATTTTTTTTTTTTTACCACATTATATCATCGTTCTTTCTTTCCCTTCAGGGCTCTGTTTTTAATGTCAAAAAGTAATTTTCAACCACCAAAGCTAAAGGAAAAAGCAAAATGGTAGGTGGAGCTCCTTCCTTTGATCCATATTTTATTGGAATGACATGATCATTAAGGTCTCTTGCAACCCAAACCATTCTATGATTTTATAGATAAAGGGAAAAATAGTTGTTATTATTGAAATAATTGACATTTTAAATAATAATAATAATTAGAAAATTCTTATTATTGAAAAAATATTGTTATTATTTGGTACCTCTTTGTATGTTCTAGAAGAAAAATCTTTATCCTTTCCCCTTAATTCCTGCCCTGGGGCACTTGTCCCTGTCATTGGGCCAGGTAATGGTTTAATCTTTTCCTGGTTTCTTTACCCTGAGATAAATTCCTTGTGCCATTCTTCATTTATTTTCTGTACCAAAATGCTTTCCATGCAAGTTCCATCAATCAAATGGGGTTTTTTCCCCTTATTTTGTTAACTTAGAAATGTAATTACTCAAATCTGAGGTGAGATACCTGCACAATATTCTCTTGTAATCCCCTTAAGCAACTATCTTAAAATCAATAATACCTTGAATAATCCAACACAAACCCTCCTTTTCTTTAAGGTCAGCAACATTCCATAATTTTGTCAAAATAGCACTTACAAAAAACCCAAAGAAGAGACCGACAGCAGACAGACTTCTCTCTGTAAGTGATTTGGGGACACTTGGTGACCTCTTTTGCTTCAAAATGAGGAGCAGAGCAGTGGGAAACCAAAGGGAAACCAATTTTCTTTAATCTTACAACTCAGTCGGTGAAATCTGGAGGAAAAACATAATGATTATAATGTAAAAACTGTATTTTTACACAGTTTTATACAATTTTTTAGCCAATTATAGAAATTGGCTTCATATTCTCAACCTTGGCCTTCCTGCTGGTGGCTGCCTCTCTTTGGAGCTGCGTAAGAAGTTGGACTTTCCTGACTCCCAAAAATTTCTGCATGAAATTCTTGATGCATCTCTGCTTTCCCAAGCTCTGAACTACTGATGTAAAAAAATGGAAGTTCAAGTATAATTATTAGTTTGATTTGTGTTTAATTTGCAACTGGCCCAGAGCGTGTCGTTCCCCTATTTATGTTATTACCAAATCCAAGCGTTAAGGAGTCATTAAAATAACAGCTGAAAGCACAAAAAAAAAATTAATCAATAATTCTTGGCTATTTGTTACTGAAAATTATCTATTAATTGCATGTCAAAACTTCTTTTTTGCTGTCCTTTCCTGTGGTTACAGCACAGCTTTGTGGGGCAGCCTGGTCTGTCGAGGTCTTTAGCAGTGGAGCTGTTGGACAAAGTCAACAACCCCGAGAACCACACCCACTACGGGGAAGTAGACGATGACGATTTTGAGGTGAGAGCATCTTTTCTCCTCTGCCTTCTTCTTCAGGCAGGCAGTTTAAACTCCCTGCTTTGCTTTGGGAATGTGAGGTTGAAGCTCTGACAGCTTCCCTCACCTCTCCCTCCCCACCCTGCAGCCTCACTCCGTTATCCGCCACACGATCCGCTCCACCAACAGGAACATCCGGGCAGAGAGAACAGCATCCGAGATAAACTGTGAGTCCCTGCTCTGCTTTTCCCCTTTTTTTAGGAGTGATTTGCCTCTGGTGTTGTGTTTCCCAAAAGTCTCTTTCCATTTGGGAAGCAAACCCTGGAGAAGCAGCATGTCAATCTTCCATAGTCAATCTTCCTTAGTCAATCTTCCATGATCAATCTTCCATAGTCAATCTTCCATGGTCAGTCTTCCATGGTCAATCTTCCTTAGTCAATCTTCCATGATCAATCTTCCATAGTCAATCTTCCGTAGTAATTATTTAAAACTAAAGTTAACATTCATATTAATGAAATAATCAGATGGGTCTGAGCTGGAACACTGAGGGTATTGGGGTTTTATTGAGGTTTATATAAATAATATTATATATTATTTATTTTATTTGGGGTTTTATCTCCAGGTTCGATCAGAAGCCTTTGGTGGCACCACCACTGGCAGCTCCTCTGCCCCACGTGCATCAGGCTCTGGGAAATTTGCTCTTGAAGAGCCTTTCTGCTCTTTCACATGCCTTGCAAAGTGACAAGTGGTTAAAGAGTTACGTATTTGTGACTTGGTGTTTGCTTTTGGCCTTTCTTGTGGCTTTTATATTTGCAAATTCAAGCCCTCAGACAATGAGGCTGATCGTGAAGTGCTGCTCGTTTGAAAGGCAAATTCAGAGTTGTGTACACAATGTTGAAGGTCCGTTCCTACCTGCATTTCACTGCAGTGAGCACTGAAAGGATCCCAGTGCAAGATTGTGTGTATTAATGGTGAAATGATTATGTTTTGTAGTTGATAAGCTGCAGTTTGAGCCCCCTCTGAGGAAAGAAACAGAAGCTCGGGATGAAATGGTAAGGACAGGTTTGGGGTTTCTTTGATTTATTAAAATCACAGTATCTTCAGTATTTTGTGGTTCAACCCTTAGCAGCTTGCTGGAAAAACGTTTTTAAAGTTCTTTAAGTGATCCTCACTGGATTTTTCACCATAATTTTTTGTTTTCCTGTTACTTGTTGCTGCTTGGTCTGGACATTACACCATTTCCAGATGTTGTTTTTAACTCTTAAGAAGAAAATAGGTTATCAATAATTGCTTTATAGACTGTAAGATGTTATTTCTCTTTGGAATTTGATTTTACTGCTCGTGGATTGTTCTGCAGGCTGGGAAATCCCTCAGGCCTCTTTGTGTGTGGTGAATAAGATACTTCAAGATAATTTAGTTTGACAGAGGGGAAATAAAATGACAATTTCTGCATCTTCAGGTTGTGGCAGCTGGCAGTGGCTTTGCTTCACATTGGAATCCTTTTGTTGATGGAAGCAACAAGTAAGTACAGATGAAACCAGCTTTTATTTCTGTGACTTATTATGAAACCGAAAGCAAAATGAGTTATGTTAAAAAATCAAAACCATAAGCCCTGATCCACTTTATTATTGATAAATTAAGGAGATGTTACCAAGTGTGCAGCCCTCCTTTCAATTCCCTTGGAGAGTGACTTTTAATCTCCTTTAACCACCACCAGGAGCTTGTTTGAAGTTTGTAGGTGGGCAGTGAAGTTGTAAATGCACGACCAGGACAGTGACATAACCCACCCACAGTGAATTTCCTGCAGCAGAGCTGAGTTCAGGATCCTGCTCTGGCCTCACACTTCTCTTCTGAGCCTGTGGCTGTGGTTGTGGCATCCTGTGACAAGGCCTGTGCACAGCCCTGAACTCGAGAAAGGGAAGGAGAAACCAGTTGTGAATGTTGAGTTTCACCAAGCTCAGTGACGCTGCACCTCTCCTCCAGCTGTGGGTGTAATTTATAACTCAGCCAGGGAGTGTTTTGGGGTGAAATGTTTTAGGGAAAGATGTGTTTATAGCTGCTTTCCTTGGGATAAGGCAGGCCTGGAGTACAGGAGCATAACTCTCTCCAAGTTAGGGTAGAATTTTTTTAGGTCTCTACCTTCCTTTGGCTGCTAAAAAGTGGATTCTGCCTTTAAAGGCAATCCCTGGATCTGCAGTCAGGAGTGTGGAAGTTCAGATGTAGGGAAAGATGATATCTGGGCTCAAATCACTGCTCAGCTCAAAGAGCCTGTTTCCCATCTTTATTTGGAACTCAGCAGCAGACAGTGAATTTCTCTGGCTTTTTTTTTTTTTTTTTTTTTTT
>VWZU01018055.1:219918-232591 GCA_013397095.1 Sterrhoptilus dennistouni
TCCCTGAGAGAAAGCTTAAAAACTTCTTACCTTTTTTTTTTTTTTTTTTGCTTTTTTTTTTTTTTTTTTGCTTTTCTCCTTCCAGTGCATCCACCGGGATGTAAAGCCAGAGAACATCCTGATAACAAAGCACTCAGTCATCAAACTCTGTGACTTTGGATTTGCTCGAATACTCAGTGAGTGCTGGCCCTTTATGAGTGTAGGATGAGCCATTCCAACCCTCACTGACACGCTGCAAATCATCCTGTAGAAAAGGCTGTGTGTTTTCCTAGGGAAGCTGGGTAGGGATTCCTAAACCTTGCAGGGAGGGAGCCCAGACACGGCGGTGACATCGGGAAAACAAGCTGAGGTCCCTGCCAGGCCGGCTCTGGGAGATGGAGGTCGCCCTCGGGCGTCCCGGAGCTGCCCAGCCGTTGTTTATGCAGGGCTGGAGACACAGCTGGAGCTCCCTGGCAGGAAGAGCCCCTTTGGCTGCCTCCGCAAACAATGCCTTCACATTTTCCGTTGTAAATATACCCCCTAATTTGGGGTTTTATTTAGCTCCTCTTCAGACAAATCACATGGGCTCCGAGAACTGCCCGCTGGCTGCTGCAGGGCCCTGCTGTGGAGCTCTGCTCCTTTTCATTTGGAGGAAAACATGCTCTTGATTTTTACCAGATCCTGAGTATTTCCAGAGTTGAGTTCTGCTGGTGGCCAGTGACTCACCCAGCTCTGGCCTGCCCAGGAGATGCCCCAAAATGTAACAAATGCTGATGGCTCCTCTGCATGGCTCTGATCCTGTTAGTGTTGAAACACACAATCACAGGATGATGATGTGCAGGGGCTTTTATTGAAGAGCTCTGGGAATCAGGGGTACAGGGTACAGACCCAAATCTGACTCCCATACGGATTTGAGATGGATATTTTTATACCCTTTTGTTATATAACTCCATATTAATTATTAAACCCATATTGTTTTATTGTATACATTGATCTTATCCAAGCATGAATTCTTGTAGTTTCCATCAGGCCCCCCAAACATTATTTCTCACGATTCTTGTTTAAGATAATAATCATATTCAATTAACAAACAATCATTACAATTAACAATCATATCATTTATAATATGATGATGATGCAGGTGCAGTTTCACTTGATCTGGTAAAGACAAAACCCAACCTTTGTTTCCAGAGCCTGCCCAGCCCTGGTTCCTTTTCCCAGGCCCAACCTTTCTTTCCACCTACCCTGACTCTATCGTACACAATCCCACGACTTTTAGAAACATTCTAACCCTATTCTATCCATCCCACGTTCCTGCTCGTGTCTCTGTGCCCTGCCGGGACTCAGCGGGTCCCAGTGACTCGTACACAGATTACGTGGCCACACGCTGGTACCGCTCCCCGGAGCTGCTGGTGGGGGACACGCAGTACGGGCCCCCCGTGGACGTCTGGGCCATCGGCTGCCTCTTCGCCGAGCTGCTCTCGGGGCTGCCCCTGTGGCCCGGAAAGTCGGACGTGGATCAGCTGTACCTGATCCGCAGAACGCTCGGTGAGTGTTCTCTGCACACACAGCTCCCCTGCAGCTTGGCCAGGAGGGATTCCCGCCCGCCGTGCTGGGAATGGGGAGTGGCCAGCGGGGAATTCACCCTTTAGAAGGTGTTGGTTTTTGTCTGAAGGGTTTGCTGGCGTTAAGGAAGGAGCTGAGTTTTCCTGGCATGATGTACGTGTGCTCACAGGCTCCCAGTGGAAGCTACTGTAGCACCTTTGCTGCCTTTTCCAGCCCTGGAGGAGATTCTGATACAGTTGGAGTTTTCCCCTGTCTGCAGCAGCAAGAGCAAAGGCCTTGCTGCCTATTTGCTTGTTTTCCGTGTCAGATCTGTACAGAACTCAAAACTCCCTTTTGCCACTTTTCCCAATGCTGGCTGAGAATCGGGATCATTGCCTGCATACTGCCTGGAGCCATCCCCTCACTCTCCTCAGCAGGGGAGCTGTGTGTGCTGCAGGGCAGATGAGGAAAGATGTGGGATGTGTTTGGTGACCACTGGACTCCCCTCCTGGTCTCTTGGGGTGATGCTGGACTGGGGGAGCAACACAGCACAGCACGGCAACCTCAGCTCTCTCCACACAGACAAAAACACGAGGTGCCTGTATCAGAAAGGACCAGGTTTTGCATAAAGGTTTAAAAGATCCAGGTGTTTTTCAGGGTTTGGTACCAAGCAAAGTGGTCAGTGAACAGCTGGATTTGATTCATCCCAGCTTTGGAGGTCTCAGGAGTGTTGTCAGTGCCCGTTGACGGCTGTGTGAACATCACAGCTCCTCTGTTCCATGTGTTTCTTGCTGTTCGTCCATGAATTTAGGAGCCACTCTGTAATTATTTGTTAAATAAAGGAGCCATTATTCCCCCATAACCCTTAAACTAATCCAGTCCCATTGATTATTTTCAATTTTGGTGTGTAACATCTGATTTCTTGAGTGACAACGAACAACCCCCCACTTTTAACTGAAATTCGTGGGAATGAACAGAGAGTTGTAATTTTAACTGAGCAGTTTATAAAACTACAAAGGTGACTAATGGCTTTAAACAGATAAGCTCCTTATCTAGGAAAATGGTTCATCACTGATTGCTTTATGCTCCAGAATTCATTAATGCCAGTGTAAGTAAAATCAGTTATAATTGGTTGCAGCCAGAGGAGATTCCCATTGATTGTTGGATCCAGGTGCTGGAGTGAGGCAGTGCTCACAGAGCTCCGTGATTGAAGCTGTGCCATTTTGGGGTTGGCATTGTACTGGTTCCTTTCCTGTGGGTTTGATTTGAACATTTTCCTCTCTCTGGGGTGCTCTGAGCTTCAAAAAACACTGCTTTGGGGAAAAGCTGCAGCAGGTTCATGTTGGGGCTGTGCTCCAGCTCTTTCCTATACAGCACCCTCAGAATGTCTAAAGAGAATCTCACCCAAAAGGAGTTAAATTTCCCTCAAGCTGGAACACTTGTGGCCCTGCCTCTCCTTCAGCACAGTCACACAGCTGTGGGATCACTGATGGCCAAAATGGACATTAATTGTCACAAAAGAACACTGCCTTGGCTCACTTGGGGATATTCCACCTCCTCAGATGTTGTCTTGGATGGCATCAGCCTTGTTAGAGGATTCAACCGTGTTCAATGCAGGCACTGTCAAATCAAGCAAATTATTCCAAATTTTTAATTTTTTTTTTTTTTTCTAATTCTTGCTTGAAGGGGATCTCATTCCCAGGCACCAGCAAGTGTTCAGCACCAACCAGTTCTTCAGTGGGGTGAGAATTCCAGACCCAGAGACCATGGTAAGAGCTGCCTCCAGCTGCCCTTCCCTCCCTTCCCCATCCTTTGCTGTGGAGCTTTTTTTCCCCATCCAAAATCTTTGTCCTCTACTTTGCCAAGTGCACCAGAATATTACTTGGAGGTGGCTGAACCTCTCGTGACATTTCAACTTACAGCCTGTGTAAAAGCAGTCAAAAATGTTTAATCTTTGCTGCTTTCCCCCATTTCTGGTGGCACATCCTCAGTGCTGCCAGGTCTCTGAGGATATGGAGAGATGGAGGCATTTTGTGAGGAACAGGAGACATTTTGTGGGGAACAGCTCATGTTCCTGTGGGAAGCTGGGTCTTGGTGCCCTGATGAATAGAAAGTTTGCTGATGTGAGTCCATTCACTGGTTTTGTTCCCTGCAGGAACCATTGGAAATGAAATTCCCCAATATTTCATACTCTGCACTGGCTCTCATGAAGGTAAGGAAGCTCCAGCTCGTGGAGGAGCCCTGCACTGGGATAAACAAATCGCCTGGTGTGAGAGTCTGGGGCTGAGTTATCAGAGATTCATTGGAAAATAGACCTGGTTTGCTGCCCCATGTGGTTGCACCTGTTCCTTGAGCCACAATTCCTACTGCAATTGTGGAGTCCCAATCCCTGGAAGTGTCCAAGGCCAGGTTGGACAAGGTTTGGAGCAACCTGGAATAGTGGAAATGTCCCTGCCCAGGGCAGGGAGTTGGAACTGATGATCTTTAAGATCCCTTTCAACCCAAACCATTCCATCATTAATTTTTGTGATTGGTAGATAATTAGCTGCTCCTCAAGCTTTGTGCTGACTCTGAAATACCACTCTTAGAATCCATTAAAAACATCATTACCACCTGTACCTGTGGGGAATACACCTGGGCTGTGGGGAGCAGCTGGAACTGTGCAGGGCTGTGTGTGAGGAATGTTTTATGTGATCTTTTGGAAGGGCTGCCTTCGGATGGACCCTGCAGAGAGGCAGAGCTGTGAGCAGCTGCTGCAACAGCCCTACTTTGACAGCTTTAGGGAGGCAGCAGAGCTGGGCAAGGAACATGAGAGGAGCCCTCAGAAACCAGCCAGGCTGACTCGGAAGCAAATGCCAGGGGTGAGCTTTCCATAGAATTTTCCATTATTTTTTCCATTATTCCATGCCTAAGTGATGCATTTCTGTGTGAGGCCAGAGTATTATGAGCCCCAGGAAGGTTCATCACACTCTGAGGGTTTCCAGCAGCCTCTCAGAAATGGCTTTAAAATTTAAATTAAAATTTAATTTAAAATTAGCTAGGTGGCATGATCGGTGGTGTTTGGAAAAGCAAAAAGGTTTTAATTAAAGAGAAAATAACAAACTGTACAGAACAAAAGAATGAAAGCCATGCAAGGTGCAGGGAGAATCCTTACACCTGCTAAGACACCCTGAAAATTCACTGAGAGATTCTGTGCTCTCTCTTAAGTATTCAATGATCCAGGAGAGTTTTTGGCTTGGTGCCCAATAGAAAACAGCCACATTCCTTGAGGAACAGCTCAAAGATCCAACAGGTGCCTTTGTCCTGGCACTGGGCCAGTTACAGTGAGTGGATCATCAAAGTTTCTGCTTCTTTTCCTTACAGGTGAAACAGAGACTGAAACCCAAATCTTTCCCTAATATGGGAACACCTGCTGGGGTGTGGGGGAGCAACAGGGGCTGTTCTTTTGTTGGCTCTTTTGTTGGGCTGGTCTTGGTTTTATCCTGAGGCGAAAACAAAGCCCCTGGCTAAAGAGTAACTCGGTACAAACTGGATTTTGCACTGCAGCTCCATGGGGCACTGGGGATAAACAGCACAGCCCTGTTTGGAATTGGGAATGAGGCACACATGGAACTGTGCACACATGATAAGGTTCATCCAGGAATGTGCATTCCTGACAAAGAGCAGCAGGAGGGCTGAACAAACTGGACACACTCACGGGGCTAGTTTAATTTTCAATGCTCTGGTGCTTTTTAATCCTGAATTATGGAGGTGGAATAAACACCACTTCTGTTTGTAACTGCTGAGGGGACAGGAGCCTGTGCTCAGTTTCACGTTACCCCATGCACTGGGTGTTTCTGCAGCTGGAGCTGCCAATGTCTCCCTGCTGTTCTGGCTTTTCCAGACTCCATCCCAAGTGCCCAAATCCAGCCTCACACTCACAATGCAACTCATTCCACAGCTCTTTATTCCTGTGGGCCACATTCCCCATGGCAGCTCCAATGCTGAGCTGGGAACAGGCAGGGAAGTGGGAGGTGAGGGATGGAGAACTGCTGCAGGATGTCAGTTCCTGGGTCAAACTGATTGGCCTCTTCCATTTCTATGACCTGGGATATTTTTCTTGCCTAATGGAATTCTTGAATGAGTTGTTCTAGTTGCAGTTCAGTCGTAAAACCACAGAATCTCAGCTTGAAAAGTACAGGATTACAGTAGGAATAGTTTTATAGCTCACATTCCATGTGAAAATTGATTCCATGTGTGCTTTATTCCCATTCCAAACAAATACACATGGTGTAACTTTTCCTTTAGTTACAGCACCTGCCTCAGCTGACCTGCAGCAACATTCTCCCAGCTTTGGACAGCAAGAAGAACTGCTGCAAGACAAGGAAATCCAAGTACCACCTCCCAAACATCTGACCAGGTGGCAGATCAAAACTCAGTTGTTCAAAATCCTCCAGGATTTATAAATGGAGGATAGGCAGTGAAAACTGAATTAGTTAAAGTTATGGCATGTACAGGATGGTCTGTCCTCTAGTCTGGGTCACTGATGGACAGGAAGTGATGCAGAAAGAACTCCAAGCTCATCTTAGTGCTGTGTCCAAAGGCAAAAACACATCCTGCTTTGATTCCTGATTGTCCCCTGGTTCAGGATTACCCATCCCAGTGCTTCCAGTAGGAGATTTCCAACTCTGCCCTGGCTGTCCCCTGCATTTCAGACGTGGCAGGAGAGCTTGACCTTGCCAAACACACGAGTCCCTGTGGTCCCTGCTGTGTGAGGAGCTGTGTGTGCTGCTCAGGGGTGGGAGGGGAAACAAAGACACACCGGGCTCACTCCTGCCCTGACAGAGCTCAGAGTGCTGCTGATTACACTGGCCCAACAGAGCAACGAGATTCCTGTTGTTTTTTAGTCCTTCCAGAGCTTCTCCTGCAAGTTCTGTCCTTGAATTCTGCTTCTGACAAGAGTGAAAGCACTTGGTTGTAGTTACAAAAATGATTTTATCAAAACTAATCACGAATGTAATTTGTAACATTGGCCAGACACAGGCAGGAATTCTGCCTAAGTGTTTGTATTAGGACGACTGGGGTCTGTGGAATCTCAGAATATAATACTGTGTTAATTTTGAATAAAAGAAATGTAGCTTCTTTTTCCAATTTACTGGAGGTATTTTACTATATAGAGCTTTACTACTGGGCAAGAACATCCTCTTCTCATTGACACTTAAAGGAAAAATGTTTTGCCAGTACATTTAGTGTTCCACAACAGTAAAAGCCCTTTCAGTGGGACGGATGCCAGGTCCTGTGTGTGCCTGCTGGCCTTGTGTTTCCTTACACATGGAAAGCCACCTCTGACACAGCACTGACTGCTTGGAGTCTCTGCTTTCTGCCCTTCCCTACCCCAAAACCAGGGATTTACTGCAGATGCTGTGTTCTCCCTGAGGATGAGCCATTCCCTCTGTGCTGGCACTGTCAGCCCCACCTCCAATCCTGGGGGCAGTTTTGAGTCTCTCACAAGAAAGGCATTGAGGGGCTGGAGCATGTCCAGGGAACGGAATGGATCTGGGAAGGGTCTGAGAATTGCTGAGGGAGCTGGGAAAGGGGCTCAGCCTGGAGAAAAGGGGGATCAGGGGGGACCTTGTGGCTCTGCACAAGTCCCTGACAGGAGGGGACAGCCGGGGGGGTCGGGCTCTGCTCCCAGGGAACAGGGACAGGAGAGGGAACGGCCTCAGGTTGTACCAGGAGAGGTTTAGATTGGAGATGATGTAAAATTCCTTCCTGGAAAGGTTTGTCCAGCCCTGGCAGAGCTGCCCAGGGCAGTGCTGGACCATCCCTGGAGGGATTTAAAACCCATGTGGATGGATGTGGCACTTGGGGACACAGGCAGTGGTGGCCTTGGCAGTGCTGGGGGAACATTTGGACTCCACCATCTCAGAGGACTTTTCCAACAGATTCTCAATGGCTTTTATTTATCAGGAGGGATAAGGATGAAACTGCAGAGCTCACAGAACTGCTGTGGCCCATGGCAGCACACAGCAAACACCTGCTCAAGGCTGTCAAAGAGCTGCTGCTGCTCCACAAACAGCTCAGGGCTCCCGAGGGGGTGACCCTGCCTGCCTGCAGATCCTTAAACCAGACAAAACTCAGAGTGTGAAGAACACAAAAAGGACCCAGAACCTCTTTTATTAAACCAGCACCCATCCACTGGGTGAGATTCTCCCAGAGGGAACAGCACCAGCACCATGCACTGACATTCCCCCCAGTGCCACTTTGCTTCTGTGCAATAAAATACTGAGAACTTCAACTGAGGTATTCAGAGCTGCCCAGAAAAACAGGAAACAGATGCCTACATGCAGAGGACTGCCTTGTCTGTTGTTTAAGCTTAATAAAACTTAATTGCATGATTTCTTAAAAGGTCACAAACACCTTTGAGGCTGCACTGGGAGAGCTGAGCTTATTTCCATACTGGAAATACAGCAGTGTCTACAACTTCATTTATGCAACTTAAGAGAAATCCGAGGAAATCACAGCTCAGTTACTGCTGCTGTGTTTATTCCAAATCCAGCTCCAGCTGCAGGTTGGGCAGTGCCTGCTGAAGGACACGGAAGGTCGTTTCTTTCTCTCTGATCCCAGGAAGGTCACTCAGGTACAAATATTCCAGGTTCCTGTAAATATTTAAAAAGAAAATGAGCAACTATCATTGAACTGCTGGCAGAGAAATTGGAGGAATTCTTCTACTGCAGTTGTTTCGAGTCTTTTAAATGGTGACTGGTTCTACTGGAAGTTTGTTTCTGAAGTGGGGGCTTGGGGTTTTTAGCTGCAGCATCCAAGTGCATCCCAGGTCTGTCCCACACCCTGAGGCACGAGAGGTGGAGGAACCACTGAAAGCTACAAGACACAGGAGAGGGGTCAGGAACATTAATTACTGATCATTAATTACCTATCCTTGAGCCTAACCCAGCCACCCCACAGCCCTGTGGGCTTGAGACAGCGAGGACTGTCCCACCCAGCAATCCCAGAGAGCCCAGAGCAGGGGGCTGTGGAAGCCCCCAGAGCCTCACATACTTCAGCTTGTGGAGTGCAAGGATGCCTTTGTCCGTGACATTCCCACAGGAGATGATCTTCAGCTGCTGCAGACTCCTCTGCAGGGTGCTGGTCTCGCTGAGCCTCTGCAGACACTCGTCCTGGATGTACATGCACTTCTCCAGTTTGATGTCTGTGACGTGCTCCAGCCCGTCTGCAAAGGCAACAGGGAGGATTTGCTGCACAATTCCACCACCAGCCTGTGCTGCTTGTTCAGTTCTCAGTTTAATAACTGCCCCTAAGAACAGCCAGCAACACATTCCTTTATACAGTAACACACATCTCTGAATCTCCAAAGTGCCTCTATGGTACTTCAGATTTAGGAAAAACTCAGGGTTTGAATCATTTTGGTAAGATTTCAAGAGCTTTGAAATGGGCAAGTAATACAAAACCTACACAATTTTGGGTAATGAACAATGACTCTGACATTAAAAAGTGCTAATGTCAGAAATTCAGGGTCCCTTGCTATGAAAAAATAAAACAGCCTGTTCCCATTTTGGTTTCTGTTATTTTAAAGATCACCTGAAACACTTATTTAATCTCTTAAAAATAAGATATTTAAGAGAGCTTTTTATTTATCTTTTTAAAGACATCATAAATGCCTGGAGAATGAGCAAATTATGACTTCAGAGACACCAAAATCATCCCTTGATGCAGAAGAAAAATAATATTTATAGTGTTTTTTGTAACAAACTCATTGAAATTTGTGACACCTCCTTAGTGCTGCAGCCACTTCAGGTAAAAGCTGAAGTTCCTAAAGTCTTTCCACTTCATACCACACCTCCAGCAAAGCCTTAGGGACTGAGAAATATTTGTAAAGGGGGAGAAAAAACACAAATGATTTATCAGTATCTTGCTAAGGAAGGAGAAAATGGCACCATTTTTCATGTTTTTGTGAGAAATGAGCTTTACTTTTTTTTTAAGTTTAGTTTCAACCATAGCCAGCTGTACACTGATTTATGTGATTTTCTTATAATGTATATGCTATTACTTTATAATGTGTATGTTATTTTTTTACAACAACAAATGGGGAGTTATTGATAGTCAAAGGGTCAGTGGCAGAAATCCTCTTCATATATATTTTTTAATGTTATTTGTGTGGTTTCTTTAATGTTACTTATATAGATAGTATAGACAGTAATATATAGATAGTAATGGTATAGTAACTTATATAGATTGTAATGTCAATTATATAGTTTTAGCTATTTTCACAAATATTATGTGAATTACTCTTACTATTGTTAGTTAGTTATAAAAATAAAACACTCAGCTATTTTTGCAAAAGTCAACATTACAACGCACAGCACACAGTTTCTATTTTAATATTTTGCAAAAGCCTGAATTATATGTTTATTACAGTAATATATATATGTTACACATGGCTCGGGCGTGTATAACATATATATATTGTATGTAACATGTATAGAATATTATACAGAATATTGTACATAAGGTGTGCAATGTTAGGGCATTGTCTATGAAGGCTGACATGTTACACTGTATCAAAAATAGTTTAAAGTGATTACAAATCACTTATTATAGTTAAAAATTATTACAAATAGTTAGAAGTGTGATGCTTTAGTTAACCACAATGACACAAAGATTCCAACTTGAGAAGGCTGAAAATGACTCCTTTATTTTTGGGATGTGTCTCCCTTTTATACAATTTTATACAGATCAGTTTGGTTGGTGACACAAAGACAAACCTCTTCACTCACATTGATCAGAGCAGAGGGACAGCAAAAAATCCCTCCCAGGGAAAAAACAAATTTCCCCTTACAAAAACACGTCTCTCGTTTATAGAAAATTCCTGGGGAAAGGAATTTCAGAAAACCAAATCATGTCAGGCACGAAACCAAAAGCGATTACGAATTATATCAAAATTGTCACGATTCATTTGCAAAAGTGAATATATAATATTTTGAGGCAATTAAAACCACGAACCATCCCCGCGTGTACATACCCAGGTAGTCAAAGCCCCTGTACATGATGCAGGAGTCGGTGGCGTTGATGGCCTCGATCTTGTACCTGCCCAGGGGCCCCGTGGGGAGCCCGTTGTAGTCCTGCTGCCACTTGGGCGAGCCCTGGAAGCGCACCAGGGCCCCGCAGCGCAGCAGCCACTCCGAGGCCGCGCGGTCGGGACCCACTGCCTGGATCCGCTCATGGTCCACCCTGCGCGACAGAGAGAGAGAGAGAGCCCTCAGGGGTGTTTGTAACACACAGCTACACACACAGAGAACAGCTGAGGGCTGTTTGTAAAGATCTTATTCTGTTTTCAGCCTCATTACAAGTGTAAAACTTAACACCATTCTGTTGATGCCTTCGGTTTGACCTCTTGTGTATTTGATGTGTCTGTGGTGCCCAGGGGGGCAGCTCTGAGCTCACAGTCAGTGTCACTCAGCTCTGCACACAGCAGGGACACAAAACAAACCCTTTTCCTGCTGCACACCAAGGACAACTGGCACAAGTGTTCAGGCCCAAGAGCACAACCAAGGCTGGGCTGAAGGGAGAAAACAAGAGGGGTGGGACCTCACAACCTGAAGCTGTAATTGGACAATTAAACCTTAATACACAAATGGACCAAAACTTATAAAAATGTAAGATCTCGTGACCATCTGTCCACTTTGGGTCCATTTTGTGACCATTCTTAGTCCACCTTGGGTGTAGCCCTGGCCAGGCTCTTGTCCTGCCCAAGGTGTATTTTAGAGGCCTTTCAATAAATCCCTACTTTATCCTCCAGCTCTGTCCAGTCTCTTGTTTCAGGTCTCCCTTCCCAAGGCATCACCATCATCAACCTATTTCTTTGTCACAAAACCTTATAAATGTTTTTCAGCTTAATAGCTTTTGCCACACCGTGCTGCTAATACTTCTACCACCAATCACTGATTATTTTACCCCATGTAAATTGTAAATTATTTTACCCCATGTCTTGCTACAATGCATCTTTCACAGTTCTAACTCTCCAAAAAACCTGCTTTGTTTGCAAGGCCATCCTTTGAAACTCGTTGCCAGTTCAATTTCTCTCTCAATGTCTTCTCTATTCCTCCATGGCCTTTCTAAATCTGCACACCTTATCTCAGAGTTTGCAGACAGATGTATGTGAGCTTTCAGTCAGGCTTTGAGAATCCCCTACAAATCCATTTCTCACAGGAGTCTGAAAGGAAATCCCAACCCTCTCCCCCTTCCTCCCTCATTTCTGCATTCTGGATACACCTGGATGTGACTCACTGCAGGTGCTCCCCTGCTTTTATTTCATGGGGAAAATAAAGCCAGGGGCTGAAGGAGCAATAATAATGGATAATAATAACATTCCACAGGTTTTGTGCACAGTCAGAGAAGGAAGGATATGATTTATTAGAAATGGTTGACGGGTAATTTCTGGATTGTGCAACGCTCAGGCTGGCGTGAGGCTTTTTAACCTAAGTGGGAGATGCTTTATGGCAAAAAAAAAAAAAATAAAGAATACAAATACAACTGGACTTAACTGTTTCCTTCCATGTCTATAAGGAAAGAAAACTGTGCTACTGGCTAAGTCTGGGGGTGAAAGAAGCCCAGGATTTAGGGCTGGGATCTCTGTGAGCAGCTTCCCTTGGCCATTGCAGGGAAGGGGCAGAACACACAATTCCTCTGGAAGGTCACGGCTTTGCAATGGGAACAGACACGGAATGACCCCTTAACAACAACCAGCACACGATCTGGGGTGAAAAGGAGCATTAATGACACAAAACGTTTTCTGCCATGTACGGGCTCGGTTGTTCTGCTTCACGTACCGCGCAGAGAATTTGAAGGATCTGAAAGTTAATTATTAACCAGCGACTCACTCTTACTTGTTGAACACGGCATTCAGCCATCCCCAGAAGGATCTACAACTGCCCGGCGGCAGCGGCGGCTTCCTCAGGAGCGTTCCCAACGCCATCATCACCTTCCCGCAGGCGGGAGAGGGGAAAGGGAGCTGTTATTTGGAGCAGGAGCAGGGGAAGGCCGTGCGGGGCCTTCCCGGCAAGGCCTGAGCGGGGCTCTCAGCCCGGCGGGGCCCCCGGCTGCGGCACCGCCCCCGGCACCGAGCGGCACAACCTTGCCCGGCGGAGCGCGG
>VWZU01018055.1:232670-247460 GCA_013397095.1 Sterrhoptilus dennistouni
CGCTGTGGCGGCTCCAGGCCCGGAGACACAGGTGGGGCCCCAGGGCGCCCGAACCTCCCCTGACTGTCTGTTCCCCTCGTCTGGTCCCCAACTGTAACCTCAGCCCTTCCCCTCTCTCCTTACCCCTGCTCGTCCACCTCCCCTCTCTCTTTCTGGATCGTTTTCCCCTGTCTTTTTCCTCTTCCCCTGTTCTTCTTTCCTATATCCTCTATGTTTGCTATATCACCTTTCCCCATCCCCTTTTCCTCTCTCCTATATCCTCTATATTCTATATAATCACTTCTCCTGTATTCTCTGCAATCACTTCTGTATTCTCTATAGTCACTTCCCCTACATCCTCTATCTGCGATCCCAATCCTCTCCCCCTTTACATTATTAATCGCTCCATCCCCTTTTCCTCTCTTCTGTATTCCCTATATTCTCTATAATCACTTCTATATTCTCTATAGCTACTTCCCCTATATCCTCTATCTGCTCTCCCAATCCTTTCCCCCTTTACATTATTGATCACCCCATCCCCTTTTCCTCTCCTATATCCCCTATATTCTGTATAATCACTTCTGCTATATTCTCTATAGTCACTTCTGTATTCTCTATAGCCACTTCCCCTACATCCCCTATCTGGCTATCCCCATGCTTTTCCGCTTTACATTATTAATCGCCGCTATCCCCTTTTCCTCTCTCCTATATCGTCTATAGTCTATATAATCACTTCTCCTATATTCTCTATAGTCACTTCCCCTACATCCCCATCTGCTATCCCCATCCTTTCCCCCTTTACATTACTAATCACTGCCATCCCCTTTTCCTCTCTCCTATATCCCCTATATTCTCTATAATCACTTCTATATTCTCTGTAATCACTTCCCCTACATCTTCTATCTGCTATCCCAATCCTTTTCCCCTTTACATTATTAATCACCCCCTCCCCTTTTCCTCTCTCCTATATCCCCCATATTCTCTATAATCACTTCTGTATTCTCTATAGCCACTTCCTCTATATCCTTTATATGCTTTCCCTCTCCTTTACATTATTAATCACCCCTATCCGCTTTTCCTCTGTCCTATATCCCCTATAGTCTATGTAATCACTTCTGCTATATTCTCTATAGTCACTTCCCCTACATCCTCTATCTGCTATCCCAATCCTTTCCCCCTTACATTATTAATCACCCCTATCCCCTTTTCCTCTATCCCATTTTCCTCTCCCTTTGTTCCTTATATCCCCTTTCCCTCTCCTCACTATTCCTCACATCCCCTTTCCCCTATCCCTGACCCCCTTTGCGGTTCCCAGACCTCACTCAGGGCCGTGTTGTGTCCCCGCAGGTCCTTTGACGTGGCCGTGGTGGGCGCGGGGATCGTGGGGCTGGCGGCGGCCCGGGAGCTCATCCTGCGCCATCCCTCGCTGGCCTTCGCCGTGCTGGAGAAGGAGCAGGAGCCGGGTACGGGCCGGGACAGCCACAGGGACACCGGGGGGAGCTGCCAGAGCCTCGGGGATGGATATCCGTGTGCGGGGAGCAGCCTTTGGGGGAGTGCCTGCTCCTTGGTGTCAGAGCGGGTGGTGGGTTTCCTATCCTGGATGTGTTCCAGGCTGGGTTGGAGCAGCCCGGGATAGTGGAATGGAGTGATCTGTAAAGTCTCTTCTTCCATCCCAAACCATTCTGGGATATTCTGTGATGACTCTCCCCCACCAGGGAATTTCTTCCATCCTTCTTCTCCCATGTCCTTTAGCAGAGAAACAGAGTTGTCATCGGTCTGGGCTTCTCTGCTGGGACTTCAGATTGGGGAGTTTTATGTTAAAAAAGCCCGAGTGTTGCTGCTGAGCTGTGTGGGACTCACCACTCCCATGGGAATGTCAGCAGAGAGGAGCAGGAGGGTGAATAACCAGGATAAGGAGTAGTGGAAGGGCACAGGCAGGTCCTGCATGGAGCTGTCAGAATCCCAAGGGATAGACAGCAGTGATTAACTCCAAACAGGACCTGTGAGCCCAATATCTCCATCAGCCAGGCTGTAAATTGCTCTTGAGATAAAAAATGACTATAAAAAAATCACTTTTCATCCCCAAGACCCACACAAAGTCCTTTACAGCTGTGTGCGTGCCACGCAGGGATGACCTTTGGGCATCCACACCTTAAGAGGGAGAAGGACCTGACCAAATTACTTCACTAAAAACATTTGTAGTGTTTTTCACCTCTGTTTTATCTGTTTACAAAGAGGAAATAGCAACCTAATCCACTTCACAAATACTCAAAAATCCTCCCAGGCCTGCTGGCATGTCCAAAGGAATTGTGGATGGCACAGATACTGTTAGATGAGGCCTTAAGAGATGCATTTAGTTGTAAAAGTTGGATTTTTTAAAATTCATTTTAACCTGTAAAACATTTTGATTGATTGGCTTGTTCTTGAAGGAAGAACTTGCGGTTTTAGGGGTTTTTTTCACTGTTGATCCAACACAATGCAGGCTGGGATGGACTATCATTAACCAGGGCTGGCTGTGTCAGTGTTTCTCTAACCTTTTGAGGCCAGGGGAGGAATTAATTTTGCAGTTCTCTCACTTGATCATGTCTCATGATGCTGATTTAAGGCAGGACCTCAATTAACTCGTTTTTCTGACAGCTGAAGTGATTAAGTGGGAACAAATGTGTTTAACAGTGTATTTTTCTTTCCCATCAGCCCATCACCAGAGTGGACACAACAGTGGAGTGATCCACAGTGGGATTTACTACACCCCAGGCTCCCTGAAGGCCAAGCTCTGTGTGCAGGGGGCAGCTCTCTGCTACAAATACTGTGACCAGAAGGGAATTCCCTACAAGCAGTGTGGGAAGGTACAGGAATTCCTCATTCCCTGCTTTTTACCCTTGGAAACTGAAGCTGTGGAATGTGGGTTACAACGCGTGGCATAAGCCTGGTCATGGATTTTCTTCACACTCTCCCAAGTTACACATGATTTTACACAAAAATGTGGATAATGTACATAATCCCCTCCTGCCCCCAAATCATCCCTTCCTGCTGATGAGTCTCAGGTTGAGAGAAGGTTTTTCATGAGTCTGTCTTCATGCTGTGAACCATTTTTAATTCAATGTATCTTTGGTGCAAGGTGAGAACCAGGACTGGGCAGAGCATTCCAGGTGTGGTCAGACCCAGTGAAACAGAGTTCTGTATCCATTTCCCAGTTATTCCTAACACTCAGTTCAGGTGTTCCAGCTCTCACTGGGCATGGAGCTGCTGTTCCTACACATCTCTCTATCCTAACCCCAAGGTTTTAGCCCTGAGGGATAAATTTGAATTTCTGTCTGGTCTGTTGCTCCCTGTGCTGCCATGCCGGGCACAGGGTGGCACTGTGGATCCGTGCAGCAGCACACCGAGGGGACAGCCTGCTCCATGCTCCTGTCCTCGAGGGATCAGCTGGAGCCTGAATTTGTGTGTTTTGTACCAACAGCAGGGTGGCAGGGGAGCATTTTGTACCAGGGTGGCAGCAGGAGCAGGACAGTGCCTGTCCCCTGTGCTGGCACTCAGCAAAGCCACATGGAGGGGCTGGAGTGTGTCCCCAGAAGGGAACAGAGCTGGGGAAGGGTCTGGAGCACCAGGAGAGGCTGAGGGAGCTGGGAAGGGGCTGAGCCTGGAGAAAAGGAGGCTCAGGGGGGACCTTGTGGCTCTGCACAGCTCCCTGACAGGAGGGGACAGCCGGGGGGGTCGGGCTCTGCTCCCAGGGAACAGGGACAGGAGGAGAGGGAACAACCTCAAGTAGCACCCTGAAGCTTTAGGTTTGATATTGGGAAAAATTCAAGCCTGGAAAGGGTTGTTGGAATCCCCATTTCTGGAGGGATTTAAAAGCCATGTGGATGTGACACTTGGGGACTTGTGGTCACTGTGAACAGACTCCTTGACTACACGAAGTGAAACTGGTACAATTCCACTCAGACCATGTCAGAACACATCCTTACTCTCTTATCAAAACTGTTTGAGGTTTGTACATCTTGGGTTGAGTTCAGTTTTACATCTGAAAGCATCCCAGTGGTTCTGTAAATTCATATTTTCTTCTTTCACATTCAGACTTGGAGTCTCAGGGTCCTTCTGGCAAATGTTGTCAATTGATAGTAACTCAAACTACAGCTTAACATTTATTTTTTAATTCTCTATGATATGTTAATACTTCCTCAGCAACAGAATTCTGTGCAATTAATGGCACCAACCATTTTTCACCATTGTTCACTCATCACTACTGCTTGAGCTTGATGTCAAGCCTGCCCTGGCTCTGTTTTGCTCACTGCTGTGCTTTTTTTTCCTTTCCCAAAGCTGATTGTGGCTGTGGAACAGGATGAAATTCCAAGGCTCAAAGCTCTGTATGAGAGGGGGCTGCAGAACAACGTCCCAGGGCTAAAACTCATTGGAGCCAAGGAGATCCAGGAGAAGGAGCCTTTCTGCAGGGTAAGGCCTTGCCACCCTTCTAATTATCTTGTAGGAGCTGTTTCCTCAGGTGAAAACATCTTCTAATTGAACACAAATACTTATTTTTCTGGCCTTGAGGTTCAAGTTCAGAAGAGGCTTGAAAATTCCTTCCCATCCATAAAATGGGTTTGGATCAAACCAATTTCACTGCAGTTTTGGAGTAGTTGTTATTTAGCACTTCTCAGCCTGTTTATTTTCCCAGCAGGAGGAATGTGTGGAGTTCATGGAACACAGATTTGTTATTGATCAGTTTGTCTTTGTTTGAAAGGAAAACCTGGGTGTGAATTCCCTGTGCTGTTTCATTGGCAGCTTGCCCTGGTGTGACTTAGGGGTGGTTGTAGGTACAGACAGAAACTTTCTGGAAAAGAATCTTTTGTAATCTTTTTTATTTTCCCTGTAAACATTTTAGATCTGCTCCCCAAAACATCCTTGGCATGTTCCAGATCCAGCTGAGCCCGTGGGGAGAGAGGAGCACTCCCTTCTTTCTCATGGCACTGCAGATATTCCAGATGAAATATTCCAACCTTCTCTCTTCCTCTGTGTCTTTAAAACCTTTCCAGGGACTGATGGCCCTTGATTCTCCCTACACTGGGATTGTGGATTACAAACAAGTGGCTCAGTCCTATGCCAGAGACTTCCAGGAGGCAGGTGGGACAATCTTGACTGATTTTGAAGTCACAAACATGGAGATGGCCAAAGAAAGTTCTCCAGGAAGTGAAGATGGTAAGGCTGGAATTTTTTTCCCCCAATTTTTTTGTTCAAAACACAATTGTTTTAACTGAAATTTCTGAATTTTTCTGTCTCCTAGGGATGAGAAAAAAAGCGAAATTATCTTAGTGAGAGTATTCAGCAAACTCACTTGGGGTTTTTTTTTGCATGTTTATTCTTGTGATAGTAATTTTCCTTGTCCTGAAGGCAGGTTGGATCTGTGCTGGCACACACAGAGAGAAGAATAAAACCCCCATTAATTAATAAACACATTAATGTCCAACAATATTAATTATGACAACAGTAGTTCTTCCATAGCTTGGAAGATATTCCAGAGGAAAATTCCTCCCTAGTAAACAAGCTGCTTGTTCTGTCAGTTCCCTGTTACTTGTTCTAGTAATTCCTTCTCTTGTCTAATTCCATTTCAGGACTGAAATACCCAGTCATTGTTAGGAGCAAAAAGGTAAGAGTGAAAAAGAAGTTTTAATTCCTTCCAGGAAGCTGCTTCTCCTTTTCTTTCTTTCAAGTGGATTAATCATCTCCAAAAAAATAAAAAAATAAAGGTTAAAAAGCTGCTGTTCAGCAACATGATCAGTTTGATAAAATAACTGCAATCAGTTCTTAACAATGAGGATGCTCAAATTAATTAATAAATAATAATGATGATGATGTAAAATAATAAACTACAACTTTCTGCTGCCTAATGTTTAACATCCCTTATCTGCTCTATTTGCACTACTTGATGCTTGTGTTCCCAAGAACTCCTTTTGTGACTCGTTCATTTGGTGACAAACACCAATTTTCATGTTTACTTTTGGCCTCTGGCATCCATAAAGTGATAGGGAGGTTTTTAGCATCATTTTATTATCATTTTATCATCAGAACTGCTTCAGTAAAACAGGTGCATGACAGGAACTGTGCTTGTATCCCCTTCACCTTCAGGAGGGAATATCTGCAACAAAAACAACCTCAAAACCCCTCTGGTAGTTTCAAAATTTAATTCTGCTGCTTTTTTTTCTCCTGTTTTTTTTTTTTTTTTTGCTCTTTCCTTAAAAAGTAACTTCCAAAATCTGTTTAAGATTTTTCCACCAAATACTGGTATTTTTATTCAAAATATTTTTCAGTTGAAGGAAAAAAAACCAAACACAGTTGTGGGGAGCCTTGAAAAATATTTAAAAACAGCTAAATAAATAGATAATAGTTTTTGATTTTTAAAAAATTATTTATTTAGATGGTAAAGTGTTTAATATTTAGCAGTGCTAAATATCTGCGCGCTGTCAATTCGTGCAGCCTGTGGGGTCAAAATCAGCCAACAGCCTTATTTAACTCACCTAAATCAACACCTGTGGGATGTTTTTAGTAGCTACATTAAATTTTGATGTGTTTTTTTGTTCCCCGCAGGGCGAGGAAATCTCCTGTGGGCACATTTTGACCTGTGCAGGGCTTCACTCCGACCGCGTGTCCGAGATCAGCGGCTGCAGCCCCGAGCCCCGCATCGTCCCCTTCCGGGGGGATTATTTGGTGCTCAAACCAGAGAAATCCTACTTGGTGAAAGGAAACATTTATCCAGTATGTACCCCCTGGTTTGTGTCTCACACTGTGCCCTGAGAGCTGCTGGAAAGGCAGGAAAAAAGGGAAAAGTTCCGTGGTGGTTTTTGTCAGGCAGCGATGCACAGGCGTGGCTGGAGATGCAGTTGGTTTGTGACAGGGCAGTTTGGGTTTTGTTCATTTGTGAGGGAGACATGGAAGTACCGTGTGGGAAATTATTGCCAGTTGGTTTGGTTTGTTTATCATTTTAGTACTGTTTCTGTTTTGTTTTTTTCTTAATAGAGAAAAGATGGAATATCACATTGCCACGTATGCAGAAAACTCTAAATTATTTTTGTGTGTTTTAAAATTAATCTGTAAGCAGAATTCAAAAGTCAGGGAGAGATGACAGCAAATTATTATTTAAATAATTAGAGCAGTCCTGTTTAATCTCTTTAGTGATAATCTGGACAAAGGGGTTGGCTGTACCCTCAGGAAATTCACAGGTGATGCTGGAGGTCTTTTCCAGCCTCAGTGATTCTGGGATTCTGTGATGAATTATTGATGAATTATTGTGCAAACACCCAACACTCAGATTTAGGTGTTTTCCTCTCAACCTTATTTTTGAATTTGCTGGTTTGGTCATAAAAAATAGATGTGGGAGAAAAAGGGACAACCTTTCTACCACCTAATATAGGTAAATAATGGGATGAGGAGGGGCAATCCCAGATAGAAAATGTAATTATAGAACAAGTGGAGAGATTTCCTAGGGCAGCATTTTAGCTAATTCCCTACATTTAAATACTGATTTTCTGAATATGAGCTTAGCTTTGCCTGCTAAATACTGAATCTTTGGGAAAATCGGAATGCTGGGCATTGCTGTTTGTCTGATCTCACTTGGGAATCATTCAGGATCCTGTCTTGGGATGGGAGGGAGGAGCAACAGAAGAACATGCAGATATTTATTATTAACCAGGCCTGCTAAGTTCAGGCTGTTTTGTACACACAGTGAGGGTTCCTAATATTTTATATTCTCCTTTATTGCAGTATAATTGCTGCTGGTGAATAACATCAGAGTGTCACTGGTTTTGTTGTGGGTTGATTTATATCCTGAGAAATCATGTGGACTTTTTTTCCCCTGTTATTTGTTTTCCTTTTCCCTAAAAAATTCAGCTTCACCTGGCCCTGCTCTGTTCTCCAGTGTTTTAATTAATGACGTGCCACAACTGCACAATTAACGACCAGCAAAAACAGCTCAGAGCCAATTCTAAGGCTCTGTGACTCAGAGCTTTGTGGCTGTGGTTGGAAATAAAAAGGCAAAATTTGCTGTTTGTAAGAGCTCTGATCCCTCCTGTGCCCCATTCCAGGTTCCCAACCCTCGGTTCCCTTTCCTGGGGTTCCATTTCACACCCAGGATGGATGGCAGCATTTGGCTTGGCCCTAATGCAGTGCTGGCCTTTAAGAGAGAGGGCTACAAACTCTTGGATTTCAGCCCTGGAGACTTTTTAGATGCTGTAACCTACAGGTAATGCCTCTTTTTTGTATCTGCTGGGTGCTCTTGTTGAAATGGAAGCCAATTCCTGCCCAAAATCCTGCTTTTCCCTCGTTTTTGGGGTGTTTAAAGACAGTTGTGCTGGTGTCTTGGACCTCCCCAAGACATTTGACTTGGTGTGGTCTCATATTTGAATTTTCTACCAGGACATGTCTCAGCCAGTCTGGGAATGTGGCTGCTCATTGGAAGGTGCTGGTGGAGCCACTCCAGGCTTGGTTTTGGTCCAGTGCACTGTGATAACTTAATCATTAAATACCTGCAGAGGGTGCTGGGAGAGCTGGGAATGTTCCCCTGGAGAGGAAAAGGCTCCAGAGAGAGCTCAGAGCCCCTGGCAGGGCCTAAAGGGGCTCCAGGAGAGCTGGAGAGGGACTGGGGACAAGGGATGGAGGGACAGGACACAGGGAATGGCTTCCCAGTGCCAGAGGGCAGAGATGGATGGGAGATTGGGAAGGAATTTCTGACTGGGCTGGAATTCCCAGATTTGCTGTGGCTGCCCCTGGATCCCTGGAAATGTCCAAGGCCAGGCTGGACATTGGGCTTGGAGCAGCCTGGGACAGTGGGAGGTGTCCCTGCCCAGGAACACTTCCAGGACTGGAATTCAGAGTTAATTCAATGCCACAGCTCTGTGAACAAGGTTTGCTGAAGCAGAGAAGGGCAAACATTTATTTCTCAAATACAAAGCACTATGTCGCTCCTGATTTTGGGAATGGGAGCCTGTGCCCTGCAGTTGCACTTGCTGCCTCATTCAGCAGCTGCAGCTGGTGCATTTTGAGGCAGATTTTCCCTCCCTGCAGTTGTTTCTCCCCTTGCAGTGGGCTCTGGAAGCTGGTGCTGAGAAATGTGTCCTATGGCCTGGGGGAGCTGTACAGAGCCTTTTCCATCAGTGCCCAGGTGAGGCAGCTGCAGAAATTCATCCCTGAGGTCACCACCAATGATGTTCTCAGGTAAGAGAAACATCTCCTGTTTGGGGAATCTCATATTTGAACAGCAGAAAACATGGCAGGGGTTTAGTCCTTTCCTCTACCAAAGTATGATAACAAAGCTTGGAGTTGCCTCCAGCTTGGGAGTCCCAGCACAGGAAGGACCTGGAGCCTCCAGGGTGAGCACAGGGATGGAGCAGCTCTGCTGGGAGGAAAGGCTGAGAATTTTGGGATTGTTCAGCCTGGGGTGACCTCATTGTGGCCTTGCAGTACTTGAAGAGAACACACAGAAAGCTGGAGAGGGACTATTTACAGGGCCATGGGGGAATGGCCTCAAACTGCCAGAGGGTGGGTTTAGATGGGATATTGGGAAAGAATTCCTGGCTGTGAGGACGGGGAGGCCCTGGCACAGAATTCCCAGAGAAGCTGTGGCTGCCCCTGGATCCCTGGAGGTGTTCCAGGCCAGGCTGGACAGGGCTTGGAGCAACCTGGGACAGTGGAAGGTGTCCCTGCCTATGTAACGGGGTGGGCTTTAAGGTCAGAGGTTGGACTTGATGATCTGGGAGGTCTTTTCCAACCTCAAAGCTCCCATGACTGTCAGATCCCCCCACTCTGCCTCCTGAGAGGGGAGACCTCCCAAAAAAACCTTTATCTCCACTCTCTGCCTTCCTCCCTGGACTCCTTCCCACGGAAACTGATTTCCTCACTCGCGACAACATTTCCCTGCTGCCGGCTGAGCTCCTCCTTGCTTTTTCAGGGGTCCCTCTGGTGTGAGAGCCCAGGCTCTGGACAGCGAGGGCAATCTGGTGGATGACTTTGTGTTTGATGGGGGCACTGGGGCCGTGGGGAGCAGGATCCTGCACGTCAGGAACGCTCCTTCTCCTGCTGCCACCTCCTCCCTGGCCATCGCCGCCGCCATCGCCGACGAGACCCAGCGCCGCTTCCAGCTCTGAGTCCTGCCCAAGGAACGTGGAATTCCTGCCCCTCTGCCAGCTGGGGATGCTCCTGGAGGACACCAGGCAGTGTTCCCAAGCAGCTCTGGGAGTGTGGCAGGTTTGGAGCTGAGCAGGAGCAGCCACAGGTGGTGGAATTCTCCAGGTGGATTTTGCGTTCCTGTGCTCCGGTGCTTCCAGAGGGATGTGAAAAGCCACAGGCACTCTGTGTGTGCTCTGATTCCATTTCAGTTGGAATCTGCAGCCCTCTAGATTACATGGAAGTAAATGGAATAGAAGGATAAGCCCTGCTGATACGGAATTAAAGGCTTTATCAGAGGTTGAGAACAATATTCAGAGCCTTGGACGTGAATGTAGAGCACTTCACAGAAAAATGAGCTTAAAGAGGATTACCAAACCCAAGGCAATTTAGATCTGCGAATCTGATCACTGTCTCTGGTTTTTATGGAGCAGAAATGAAAATATGGATATAAACAATCACTTTTCATTTAATTTACAGCTGGGAAATCAGCGCCGATCAGAAACTTCATCAGTGGGTTTGGGTTTCTTCCTACCTTTGAATGCTGATAATGCAGAAGGAGCTGATCTTTGTCCAGCCAGTTGAGTAATCCAGGGAAAAATGGTCTTTGGAACAGAGAATGTGAAAGGAGAGAAGCTCCAGAGACCTGCCTTGACTCATGTTTGATATTGCTTCCCTTAGAGCCTGAACAGGGATGAGTCAGGAAAGTTTCCCATTTTCTCTGATGGTCCCAATGCTGGTGACTCCTCTGAACTCCATTGAGACCCAATTTTTATCAGAAATACACCTGGAGGGGTCTGCGTGGAGAGAGATGTGGAGTAAACTCAGTGCTGAGGTGAGCATCTGGGAGTGTCCTGCAGAATTTTGTGGCCTCAGGGACAAAGTATTGAGAGTTTTATAGCAGAGGCTCCCAGGGAATTGGGTAACTCAGATAATTGTGGGGTGTTTGTGCCACAAAATTGGACACGAATTTTTCCTTAAAAAGTTTTTTTCTGAGCTCCTCTGATGGGGGTGGGTTACACAGGGGGGAGCTGTGAGGCTGATTTTACTGTACAGATTGGAAACACTTTTTTGAGGGGAGGAAAAAAGGGCTTAACCTGCCTTTTTTCTTTAAATTTTATTTTTCCTTATTTTTTCTCCTGGTAAAATCTACTTCACCAGCAAACTGACCGCTGGAAATTCCAATACCAACCCTTCCAGAGCAAAAGTTTTGATCCCTTCAGGCAGAGATTCAGCTCTCCCAAGCCTTGCAGTGCCACGGGGCTGTGCCAAACTTCCCACAGTGGAACAATCCTGTCCTCCCTCCCTGCCAGAAGTGTTGCCTATCAACGGTAAATCCTACAAAAGGATTGCAAAAGCCACTTCCTCCCACACGGGGTGTGGCCCTGACATGTATCAACAGAAGAAAAGAACATTAAAACGCAAAGCAGGCAGAGAGCAGGGGGAGTCCTAAGTCAGCATTTCCCTGTGCTGCCTGCGGTGCTTTTTCCTCTCAGGTGGTGATTGTTTTGGGGGTCAAGTTTATTTGAAGGTTAAATTATAAACCTTGATGAAGTATTCCTGTGAAAAAGAATTTTTTTTTTTTTTCAGAGATGAGAGTTTTTACACTTTTGTTATAAAAATTAATTCAGAGATGATGATGTCAGGGTTTCAGGCATCAATCTTGTTGCTCACAAAGTGTGAAAATGTTTTAATTTATTTTCCAAATGAGCCTCACTTGGATGATTTCATAAATGTGCCTTTTATGATTAAAATAGTCTGGTGGGTTTGTTTTTTTATTTTTTTAAATGCTGTGTATTTCTCCTGACTCAGAGACAAGTTTCACTGGGATTTGCTCATTCTCAGCTGAATGAGGCAGGACATCACTGTGTGCAACAGGAATTCCTTCAGGAGGGGGATACATGACCAAACTTGTCTTTCTAAATTGTCTTATCTGTGCTTCTCACACCTCACAGCCTCTCCTCCAACAGCTGGGCCTGTTGGGACAGGTGGGATGAGAATTCCTGAAACTCTGAATAAATGTTTGGACAAACACATTTTTTTTCCCCCCAAAAAAGTGTTACAGAATCGTAGAACCCCAGACTGGTTTGGGGTGGGAAGGACCTTAAATCTCATCCCGTTCCACACTTCCCACTATCCCAGGCTGCTCCAAACTCTGCCCAGCCTGGCCTTGGGCACTCACAGGGAACAATTCCTTCCCAATATTCCCTCTAAACCAGTGCCCAGCAAGGCCAGTCCTAAACTCTGGAAGGAGTAGGAGCTGTGGGTCTGTGGGATGTGCCACCATTATCCCATTATTCCTTTTTCTTTTTGCACACAGTTTGGGTTTGAGGAACAAGCATCTTCCCACAGAAATAAATATTTTTTGGGGGGGAGCCTCCCAGGCTGCTCAGGAGCAGAAGGAGCAGTTTCTGCCTCTGGAAGCATCAGGCTACTCCAGGAAATCTGTCATAAAGAAGGATCACCATTTTGCTGGCAGGAAGGCACTTTTTTTTCCCCTCTCTTTGGTTTAATTTATCCATTCCCTCTGTGGGCAAGTCTTAAAACGGAGAGTGGAGGAAATAGAAGGTGTGAGATTTGAATATTTTGGTGTCAGGAGGGAAATGAGGGAAAATCTGGCTGGATTTGGGTGAAGGCAGTGGTGGGAATGGTGATCTCTGGAGCAGAGAGGGAAACTGCCTCCAGAAAGGGAGAGAAACTGCTGGCAGGTAGGAAAACATCCTCCAAAGAAGGAGGAAATCTGTCTCCAGGGATGGAAACAGCCTCCAGGCTGGGAAAAGAACATCCTCCAGCTGGGGAGGAAAACTGGCTCCAAGCAGGAAGAAGAAAAGCCTCCAAATAGGGAGAGAAAGTCCTTCCAGGTAAGAAAAGAGTCTTTAAATAGGGAGGAAAATGCCTCCAAATAGAGCAGAAGAGAATTCCCATAAGGATGGGAACAGCCTCCAGGTAGGAAGAGGAACAGATCTCCAGGTAAGGAGAGTCACATCCTCCAGGTGGGAAAGAAAACTGCCTCCAGGTAGGAAAATCAGTCTCCAAACAGGGTAAAACACAGCCCAGAGGGAGGGAAACAGCATCCAGGGAGGAAGGATAAAACAACCTCCAGGGAGGGAGAGGAACAGCCCCAGGCAGGGATGGAAACTGCCTCAAGGAAAGGAGGGAAAGAGCCTTCAGAAAAAACTGCTTCCAGGTAGGGAAATATCCTCTGGGGTAGGGAAATACCCTCCAGGCAGGGAAATCTCCTCTAGGAAGGGAATTTCCCCCAGGAATTTTATTCCCCAGGTAGGGGAATATCCTCCAGGCAGGGAAATGATCCCTAGGTGGGGAAATATCCCCTAGGCAAGGAAATCTCCTCCAGGTAGGGAAATATCCTCTGGGCAAGGAAATGTCCTATAGGTAGGGAAATGTCTGGGGAGGGAAATACCTTCTAGACAAGAAAATATCCCCTAGGTAAGGAAACATCTCCTGGGCAGGGAAATCTCCTCTGGGTAGGAGAATATCATCCAGATTGGGAAATATCTCCAGGTAAGGAACCATCCCCTGGGCAGGGTAATACTCCTTAGGTAAGGAAACATGTCCCATGCAGGGAAATATCCTCTGTGCAGGGAATATCCTCTAGGTAAGGAAATCCCCCCTGGGTAAGGAACTATCTCCTGGGCAGGGTAACATCCCCTGGGCAGGAAAATCTCCCAAGGTAAGGAACCTTCCCCTGGCAGGGAATATCCCCAGGTAAGGAAACATCCCCCAGGCAGGGAAATCTCCCCCAGGTAAAAGGAACCATCCCCCTGCATGGAATCTCCCCAGGCAGGGAGCCATCCATCCCTCCCTCCCTCCATCCCTCCGTCCATCCCTCCATCCATCCGTCCGTCCATCCATCCATCCATCCCTCCATCCATCCATCCATCCATCCATCCCTCCATCCATCCATCTGTCTGTCCATCCATCCATCTGTCCGTCCATCCACCTGTCCATCCCCGGCCCCGCGGGTCAATCCTTGCCGGGGAGCTCTGGGAATTCTCCTCTCCCACCCCGTCACTCCTTTGGGAGCCGGCGGGGAACAAAAGCTCCTGGAGGGCGCTGGGGATGCCAGGTCCCGGTGTGGAGGTGCCGGTGTGTGAGCAGCAGCTCCCCCCAGCACTCGGCTAATCTCTATTACATATCTACAGACAAAACAGCTACTTGGCATCGTGTGGCGGATGTCTGCAACTCCTGCCAGGACGCTGAACAGGGGCCAGGAACTTGGGTGGAGACAGGAGCCAGGAGGTCATCTGGGGTTGCTGCTCTTTGTTAGAGCTAAATAACGTTGTGAATGTATTAAGCTCCTTTCCACGCACCGATTTTTTTTTATTTTTCAATGCCTTCTGTAGTCACTTTTTTTTTTTAAATTTTTTTATTTCCTCACTGGGCTGGATTCATGTACAAATACTCAAGGCAGAGCTGTCTGCTCATTTGCACTTAGCATGAAACCCTGAGTTTGATTTTTTCTTTTTTTTTTTTTTTCAGAGAAATAAACCAACATACTCCCTGCAAAGGTTTGCTCTGTGAGAACAACTTGAGTGCTTTGTCATTTCCTCACTTTCAGACACTGATCAGACAGTCACCTTCACAAAACTATCAGGTGATCTCATTATTGTTCCCTAAGAGAAGAAGGTTTTTGTTTTTGGG
>VWZU01018055.1:248002-258123 GCA_013397095.1 Sterrhoptilus dennistouni
CCCTAAAAGTTCGCTCTCCGTTTTAATAGGGGCTCTGGAGTCCAGGGGTTGATATCCTGGAGTGGTTTGGGTTGGATATTAAATCTCGTTTGGTGTCAGCTCGCTGCCGCAGGCAGGGACGCCTTCCGCTGTCCCGGGTTGCTGCAAAGCCCGGTGTCCAGCCTGGCCTTGGGCACTGACAGGGATCCGGGGCTGCCACAGCGAATCTGGGCACCCTGGTAAAATTATTTGTGTGCAAGGGAATGGCATCCTTCATTCCTTCCTTCATCCTTTCCTTCATTCCCTTCCTTCTTCATCCTTCCTTTCATCCTTCATTCCTTTCCTCCATCCCTTCCTCCATCCTTTCCTTCATCCCTTCCTTCATTCCCTTCCTTCATTCCCTTCCTAAACCCACCCTATGACACACCATCCCCCTGCACAACTGAGAGAAACCCTCTGGAAAAGCTCACACAGGAGGTGAATCCGTATTTTTAGGATTTAAGGGAAGCTCCGGCCCATCCCCACATCCCCAGGAGTGCAGGGACTGAGTTAATTTGAGGCTGGAGGGAGCAGTGCCCTGCTCTGTGTCCTTTGTAAAGGTATAATCTTACAAGGGAATCCTGTAAGGTGGAAAATGAAAAGCACTTTTTCCTGTATTGCCTCTGTTCCAGCTGGGAGGTGGACAAGCACATCCTTGCAAAATAATTCACTTAAAATAAATAAAACACTTTGTTTTCTGCTGCTGCTAATTCTGACCATAATTACCTGCTGATCTCCATCTTTGGTGCTGCCATACAAATACTTTAGACAGGTTTGTCTCTTTTTTTCCCAGGAATGGATGTAGTGATGCTGTTGGATAATGATTCTCCGTTATTTTATTTTTGTTTTAAATAGAATAAAAGACTTGCATTTGTTTGGGGTGCCTATCTAAGTAGTCTTGTGGCTGGCACAGAAACCACTAATTGCCTGTCTGAAGAATCCTGGATTTTCTGCTCTTTGCTCTAAAATCTCCTCACAAGAAGCTGCTTTCCAGTGTCTTAGAGAATCCCAGGCTGTTCTTTTCCTGGAAAAAAAAATAATCTGACCTGAAGCAGCCCCTCAACACCACCCAGCATCTGCCCAAACAGCTGCAAAAAGATCCTCTTAAAATTCACAGGTGTTTTCACCATCCTAAAATACAGATATTCCCAAAGCTGGTGGATTTGTGCTGCTTTATCCTTTATTTGTGCCTTTGGTTTTGGTGAAAAGAGCAGGAATTTCAACTTTCCAAAGCAGAGGAAATGGAGTTGCGATTCCAGGGACTGCCTGTAAAAATGTGGATTTGCTTATAGCCAGTTGTTTTTTGTTTTTTTTTCTCCCTGGGAAAGTTCCTTGTGTGCAGGACCCACCCTGGAGCGTGAGGCAATCAGGGCTGTAATGTGAATTTCTGCTGGGAACGCTCAGTATCACTGAGTCAACCCCAAATTGTATCATTGTCGGGCTGCTGGGGAAGGTTTAACACTCTCAGCTTTAACACATCTAAAACATACTCTGCAAAATAAGCACTGGCGAGATCTTAAAATGAGCAGGAGATTATCCAAATAAAAACTATTCCGTGTTTCCAGGGAAGCTGAAGAACTTGACACTGAATTCAGAGTGTGAAAACCTCAATTTTTCTGTTAATTTCCCGATTAATTAAACATCATCGCTGCTGTTCGCAGGTGGTTTGTGATTTCATCCTGAAGAAGTTTAAAAATCCACTTGTTGCCCAGTTGAGGGATGTGATTTTTCCAAGCAGGTTGCTTTGTGATGAAAACTTTAAAGAAAGTTTAGTAATTTTTCAGTTAAACGCTAGAAATAGAGGAGAAACACCTGAATTAGAGGGAGTTTTTTAACTCTTAAACTGTGTTTTTAATATCCTGGGCATTATTTCCCATTCCTGAAAGCTTTTCCTTTAAATGAGCACTTCCTGAAGGGGAGAGAAACAGAAAGCAGAGGCAGAAATAGGAGATAGATTTTGGTTCTCTTTGTGAAGTGTGAAAAATACTTAAATCTAAAATGGCACAAATATTTGTGGGGCTGGATAAGGAGCCCATGCAATTCACTAACAATAAAGAATATTTCTTTATTCCTTGGATTTTAAGTCCAGAACATGCTTTGTTATGCACTCAGCAAGTTTAAGGCGACTTCTTTTTTCTTCCAACCGCTTTTTAAACTCTTGCTTTACTTTCATTCCATGCAGTGGACACTTAAAAAATGGTAAAACACATCAGTTCTTACTTTAATACATGAAAAAAAGATGATAATCTGTCTTTTGAACAATCTTTTATATGCATTTATGGTCTTGAAGATTAGTAGGGAGTGCCAAATTTTGCCTTAGAGTGGGAGTCTTCAGGAAAAACTCAAAACTAGGTGAAAAAAAAATCTTTAAACCAGAATTTATGTATTTATATTCCCACATTCCTTAGCATTGGCACCTGGGAACCTTGTAAGTTGGAAAATTAAAAACAATTTCGTGTATTGCCTCTGTTCCAGCTGGGAGATGGACAAGCTGGGAATGGATGCAAAATAATTCACTTAAAATAAATAAAACACTTTCTTTTCTGCTGCTGCTGTGCTGGAAATCTAACAAGGAGTGAGGGTAATTTGCTATAAAAGTCCTTTCAAAGTGAATAAATAGAAGAAAACAATATTTTTTATGTGATCATGGAGGGTTAGTGACTCGAGCTGCTGTTTGGAGCAGGTAAATCACCTCCAACAGATCCTGATAAAGGCTTTTAACCTGAGAGCTGATTTTTAATGATTTAGGGATCCCAGTTTCTCATTGAATAAATGTGGGAGTGCTGAATCCCAGAGGGTTTGCAGTGCTGGGTGGGAATGATGGTGTTGGGGGCTTTCCTTGGGACTGGGATTATTTCTCCTGTGCTGCTGGAGGGTTTTACTCTCCCCAATTTTTATTTCTCCACCTGTTTGGGTTTGCTTTTTTTGTTTGTTTGTTTGTTTGTTTGTTTGGCCTTTTTTGGGGTTGGGGGAGATGTCAAATGGCGAAACCCTTTTTTCTAAAGCTGCATTTTGGTTTTGGGACCACCTTTCCCAGCACAAATCCAGTGGCAGAGCTTGTCCTTGCTGAATTCCTGATGGAACTTCTCAGGGGTGAATTATTTTGCAGGTTGAGGACTGGGATTCGAGGCCTGGATGAATTATTGAATGGGATTCCAGTCCTGTGGGAATTATTTTGTAGGTTGATGCTGGGATTCCAATCCTGTGGGAATTATTAAATGGAATTCCAGTCCTGTGAGAATTATTTTGAAGATTCATACTGGGATTTTAATCCTGCATAAATCATTTTGCAGCTTGATGCTGGGATTTCAGTCCTGTATGAATTATTAAATGCGATTCCAGTCCTGTGAGAACTATTTCCCAGGTTGATACTGGGATTGCAATCCTGTGTGAATTATTTTGTAGGTTGATGCTGGGATTCCAATCCTATGGGAATTATTAAATGGAATTCCAGTCCTGTGAGAATTATTTTGCAGGTTCCTACTGGGATTTCAATCCTGTGTAAACCATTTTGCAGCTTGATGCTGGGATTTCAGTCCTGTGAGAATTATTTTGCAGGTTCCTACTGGGATTTCAATCCTGTGTAAACCATTTTGCAGTTTGATGCTGGGATTTCAGTCCTGTGAGAATTCTTTTGCAGGTTGATACTGGGATTCCAATCCTTTATGAATTAATTGAATGGGATTGCACTCCTGAGAGAATTTCAGAGTGTGTCACTCCATCCAGCCCACTGGAGGTCCCAGTTTTGATATCCTGGATGTTGCACAAAAGGTTTTTGGGAGTTGTAGTTGAAAAATTCATTTGTTCCAAATACCTTCCATTGCTACTTGGAATAAACTTCTGTTCCAGACATTTGGAACGGGTTTTTAAAATAAAATAAAATACACCAGGTGGCTCCATAGAATTAGTGTGTATTTTTGAAAATACTGAGGAATGTGTTGTTAGATTTATAGATATGGATTTATTCACCTTAAAATATTCTTGTGTGCCCTGAGCTTATATTTTATAAGGGCTTGGAGTGACAGGACACAGGGAATGGGGTGGAACTGGACGAGTTTAAATCCCTTCCAACCCAAACCATTCCAGGATTCCATAATTATCATTTGTTTTCTTGCAAATCCACCTGCAAATCCAAAATGTATTTGTATAAAACAAGAGCTGTGTGTTCTTTGCTCTTTGATTTTTTTTAACCTAAGCTCAGGGGCATCTCCTGGGGATTCCTGGTTTGGCTTTTCCCTCCATGATCCACAACCAGAGCTGTCAAACAGTGAAACCTCAGGGCTCTGCTGGGATAATCCTGGCACTGGGCACTATTTGCATTTTCTAAAACAATTCCACCATTGCTCTGGACCACTCATCGAATTTCTAGAGCATGACTAAAGGGTTTATTCTTAGTAAACGTTGCAGAGACAGATATAAAAGACCATTTTAAGGACTTTTTTTTTTTTTTTTTAAGTTTACATTAGTTCAGTGCTTCTGTATTTTAAAACCCGTGGGAGTTGCTCTGTTGTGATGTGTGAGGTTGTAGGGTTGGGGTTGAGGTCAGGGGGTGCAGGAGTGTCCAGCTTTATTTTTTCCATTTTAAGATTCAGACTCTCTGTGGGTTAGAATCATTTAATGTATTTTAGCCTCATTATAATGGATTATTATTTAAAACAGTCTCATTTCATTAGCATCTATTATTATTCAATGCATTATAATTCCAACAGGAAAGTTGCTCGTTAAGAAGTTTTAAAATAACAGTTACATTTAGGTTTGAAATCTCTTAGGTCATTTAGCTTCTCATAAATGTATTTATTTGAGCTCAGAAACCTGGATCTTTGCAACTTTAGTTGCTCTAAACATGAATTTGAGTGATCTGGTCTAGTGGGAGGTGGATTTGGGATATGATGGGCTTTAAAATCCCTTCCAACCCAAACCAGTCTGGGATTCTATGGATGCATCAGCCTGGATCATCCTTTAACTTAAATCTTATTATTTTCATGCTTTGTTTTGTTTGCACAAAGTTCCCAACACAGGAACCTGTGGTTGGCAAACAGTAACAGGAGGGTTTTTCAGGCCCTGGTGTGGGATGAGGGTGGATTAATGGGAATACTGTGATTTCCCTTGGCAGCTCCAGCACAGGGAACACTTCCCTACCTGTGTTGTTCAGGTGGAAATGGGAATTGGTGTTTTCCTTGGCTTGGGGAACAGGCACAGGAATTAAAACCCTCCAGAGGTTTGGGTGCTGTGATTCACCTCATTGTGGTGCCTTTACCCCTCAGCACTGGGCTCCAATCCCAATCCCAATCCCAGTCTGTGCTTTTCCCATCTTCTCATCACCTCCTGCAGTGTCTCCTCCTGGGTTTTCACCTCCCTCTTTGCCCTTATCTAATCTCCTCCAGAGGAGCTGTGGAGTCTGTTGTTTGCTGTTTTAATGACCTCACTGATTTCCCTCTGAGCCAGGAGTGCTTCCCCAGGGTTACTCAGTGCCTTTCCTGCCTCCATGGCCTCCCTTCTCCCTGATTTCTTTAATATCATCTCACTTGGGTCGTGGAGAAATCGCTCTGAGGGTCATCACTGTCACCACATTATGGGAATTGTTCCCTGTAAAGGTGGGGAGGTCCTGGCACAGAGAAGCTGTGGCTGCTCCTGCATCCCTGGAAGTGTCCAAGGTCAGCTTGGATGGGGTTTGGAACAACCTGGGACAGTGGAAGGTGTCCCAGAGGAGTGGAATGAGATGGGATTTAAGGTCCCTTCCAGCCCAAACCATCCCGGGATTCAAATTCCAAGTCTGAATAATTCAGTTTTCCTCGCTAAACCATTTCCCTTGGGATGTAAAAAGTGAGGAGAGGGAGCCCGTGAGTGCTGAATTCAGAGCATCTCTCAGCTCCATGTGGAAGAGTTTTGGGAGAATTAGGATTAATTCAGCATTAATTCAGATGAGGGCACAGCTGACCATGGTGTTTCCCTCCCCTGTCACAGGCCAAAACCTCTCTCAGGGTTTATCTCAATTTAAACAAACCATTTGATGTGCATGGATAAAATCCAAACACTTCGTTTTCTGTCGGGTTTTGAAGATTAAAATGTATATATATAGTTTGTGTACATGTAAACAAACGCACATTTTAGCTGCTTCATGACTCTGTAAAAGAGGAAACAACAATTAACTGGAGAAAGAAGAATTTATGTGTATTTGTGTCATTATTAATGGCTTTTATTTCTTTTTTCCTCTGGGCACTAAGCAGCCTTCCCAGGAGATTTCAGGACAGTCTTTGATGCTCTTTCAGAGTCTGATCCTGTCTGTACCACCCATCATTCCTCCCTTCAACTAAAATATATTGCAGAAGATTATTTAAATAGCTAAAGATGGAAAAAAAAATTTTACATTTCCACTGAAGTGGTGGTGTAAGATGATTTTTTAATACCCCTGTACAGTCAGTTGAGGGATAATTTTATTTGGCTAACCACGCTTTAAGGTTGTTTTTTTTTTTTTTTTCAGTAAAATCTGCTAAATGCTGTATGTAGATAAAAATTCTCTTTTACTTGGGAGATTTTTTCATGCTGTTCCTCTCTCAGTCTGATTGAAGAAAGACAGGCCAGCCAGAAATTAAATAAGAAATCAGTGTGGGTATTTTTTAAAAAGTTGACAGTGCATTTTTATTGGGGATTTCTCTCCAAGGATTTAAATCTTTGTGGTTCTTTCTGAAGAATAATGCTTGAAAATTAGGAATATCAGTGCAGTTCTTTTTGAGTGAATAAGAGCCAGAGAAACCTTTAAGTTGTTCCATTTAGTTCCCTCCTTCCTCTGGAGCATCATCCAGAGGAGGGATTAAAAATGCTTTTGTGTTTCTCATGGTCAGGGTTATCTTTAGGGGAGAAAAAAATAAAGAAGGAATTAAAACTCAGACTTTTAAAATTAGAAACTTCTCATTCTGAAATCTCAGGTAACACCAGAATTCCATTTTCTGAAAATGTAGTTTTGGATATGAGTAGAAAACTGGGAGATTTTTTTTACCAAATATTTCAGGAATATGAATCCTTATTTTTGTGGTGGGATGTGCTGCCTCCAGGCTCGATGTGCACCTCATGGATTTGGGAATTTTCTGTTCTTGGGGGGATTTTAAATGAAAAATCTGTTGTTTTGCTCATGAGCTTGTTGTGGAACAACTGGAGCTCTCTGGATGTGTTTTCACTATCAAAATAATCTATCAAGGAAAAATCTATTTAGGTTTTGTAGGCAAACTGTTGGTTTGTCTCAGAAAAGGCTAAAAAGAAGTTCTTTGCAGTTTTTACTCTATTTTTTTTTTCCCTCAGCTTTTGGTCATTTCAAATTTGGACAATTTGATTTATACTCTGGATTTCCCCAAAGTCTGAGATCCAGAATTCTTGTGCTTCAGAATTAACCCTGCCATTATATTGGTTAAAAAAAATAATAATCAGTTTTTTTCTAGTTTTAATACCATTTCTATCCATGAAGAGTTTTCATCCTCATATTTTCTGAACAGACTCCTTGCTCTGAGGATTAATAACATCTCACTGAGAAGGAATTTTTGAGGATATTCATCAAATGCACTTTGGAAGGGTGGGAGAAGAGGGAAAATTGAGCAGCAAGAGAAGGAGCAGTTTAGGAATTTCAACATAAAATAAAAGGCCTTAAGGCCAAGTTTAAATGCCACTCTTGGACCTGTTATTTAATTTCTTTACATTGGGACAACTTGGGCTAAACCTGTTTGAATGACACTGTAAAAATTAGTAAATTCTGCTAATCCTGATGTCTCTTTAATGACTTGAGACATTCTGCTGTTTCAGAGATAAAACAATAAAAAAAAAAAATCTGTTTTCTGTGCTCCCTTCTGCTCAGAGATCTCACTGGTCAGTGCAACACCTTGAGGGTTTTTAAAGGGTATTTTGACCCTGAAAAGAAACAATTACCAGACCAAATTCAGCCTTGTGTAGCTCTGGTGAGTTTGTTCCATGCCAGTTGATAGAAATTGTGCTCAGATATTTCAGCCTGAAGCAGAGATGAGTGAATGTCCCTTCTGTGTGTACCATCCCCGGTAATTCCTCCTGCTTTTTTCCATACATTGAGTGCTCCTAGCAGTCTCTCCTTGCTTTTCCAGTTCTCTCAGCCAGGCTTTAGGGAGTTCTGTAAAGAATAAATGTTTTGTCCTTGCTCCAGTGGCATCTGATTTGATCAGCTGCTGCACAGCTTTCCTTACAGCGTTTTTGTTTTGCTCTGAAAAAAAAAAAAAACCCAAAACACTGTCTTGAAATGAAATTTGGTTGGGTTTTTTTTTTTTTCTCAGCAATTTATGTCTAAATAACTTCTGTGAAAGGCAGGGAGTGCAGGGGCACCTCTGGGACCTCTCAGGATGCTGCAGACTCATTTCAAGTGGCAGCTGATCTTCCAAATCCTCTGGGGAGAGTTGTCTCCACCAGGACACGCTGAGCTTTGCTGTTGGCTTTGCTCCTTTTGGAGGAAAATTGACTCCAGGACTTAGAGATGATTTGGGGGATGGAACAGTTGTGAGGAAAGGCTGGGAGTGTTGGGAGAGAAGGATCCAGGGGGAACTCAGAGCCTCTTTCAGGGGTTAAAGGGGCTCCGGGAGAGCTGGAGAGGGATGGAGGGACAGGACACAGGGAATGGCTTCCCACTGCCAGAGGGCAGGGATGGATGGGAGATTGGGAATTAGGAATTCCTGGCTGGGCTGGAATTCCCAGATTTGCTGTGGCTGCCCCTGGATCCCTGGCAGTGCCCAAGGCCAGGTTGGATTGGCCTGGGATAGTGGGAGGTGTCCCTGCCCATGGCAGTTGTCAAAAGTCCTTTCCAAGGCAGGCTGTTGCAGGATTCCATGATTTGTGTTCCTAAAATGAAGCAGAGATTCCCTGCCAGTGTTAAAGGAGGGCTCTGTGCTCCTCTGCTGCTCCTGGACATCCATGTGCTCCCAGGAAAGTTTAGGAGAGTGTGGCAGGAGGTGTTCAGACCTGGGAGCTGAAGTCAGGTACAAATGAAATCATTTTTTTGTGCAGTGAAATCTGAAATAAGTGGAGGGAGGAGAAGAGCTGCAATCTGATCAGGGAATGGGAGTTCCCATCTTCTCCTGATCTTCCTCCTCTTCTTACAGTTCCTGTTCTTGCCAGTTCTCTGGAGCATCATTAAGGGTTCAGTGCAGGGACACAGAATTTCCCTGGATTTCCTTGCTGGGTCCTGCTCTTGCTGTCGCGGTGCTCTCGGAGGGACTCGTGGCAGGACCTTAACCCGCCACTTCCTGCTTTGCCTTTGTTTTGGGAATTCAACTCTCATGTTCAGGAAGAGCACAAAAATGCCCTGGCTATTGTTGAGAACCTGCTGTCTTAAGTAGGACTTTTCAAGGAGTGGGGTTGGTTTTCTTCAGGATTCTTTCTTTCTTGTGTCTGTGTCAGGAATCAGTTGTGTAAAGCAAAGATTGATGCTGGAGGCACAGAAAGCAAAATTACCTTTACAGGACTATAAAATAACTTTATAACGAGACTGGGCAGCTGGATTCAAACTCACAGAGGGCAGGGTTAGGTGGGAATTCCTGGCTGGGAGGGTGGAGAGGCCCTGGCACAGGGTACCCAGAGAAGCTGTGGCTGCCCCTGGATCCCTGGAATTGTCCCAGGATCAGGCTGGAACAACCTGGGATAGGGAAAGCTGTCCCTACCCATGGCAGGAGGGGAACAGGATCATCTTTAAGGTCCTTTTCAACTCAAACCATTCTGGGATTCCCCTTAATTTGGAGGAAGCTCTCAGGACCCCCCAGTTTTTGGGAAGTGCTCCACAGGCTTTGGAAGGGGCTGTATTTCAGAATTCAGCCCAAAGATGTTTCTGTGTTGTCCCAAGAAACTGCCACCCCATTTGTCCTGTGAACAGCAATGTGAGTATGTCAGATGATGAATTTTTTTGAGGTGATTTACATGGAATTTGTGTGGGGAGAGGCGGGAATTTCCCTGGATTGTATTCCTTATGAATCTTTGAGATCTAGTGAGCACTTTCCTGATTGAGAGGCTGCCAGGGAAAACTGAGTATGGAGACCAACCCCTGAGTGCTTTTTTTTTTTTTTTTTTTTTTTTTTTTAAGGGGGGGGGGTTTTTTGGGGGGG
>VWZU01018055.1:266548-281351 GCA_013397095.1 Sterrhoptilus dennistouni
CTGCATCAGGTCCCTGGAAGGTTTAAAGACATAAATATTGCTGTGGTTTTGAGATAAGGAAGTGTGGGGAAAAATAAAACATTAATTTCATGTATGAGAAAAAAAATAAAATATTTTTGGAGGAAATTCAGACACTTGACAGGCCAAAGTGGGAGGTGGATGGTTGAGAGCATCAGAACAGGGCAGAGGGTTTGTGCCTGCTTTGAGGGGATTGTCAGTAGATTGGGAATTTGTTTTCTGCTGTTTGTGTTTCCACGAGAGGAGTTTTGAGTGTCCATAAAGGAACAAAGGTGGGAAGCAGTGCCAGACCAGGGGCTGAGATGGGCAAACACCAATCCAGGGCCAAGTCCTGCACTGAGGTCATTTATCTGGACATCAGGGTGATGCTTCCATGGAATCCCAGAATGGATTGGGTTGGAAAAGACTTGAAATCTCATCCCATTCCCACCCCTTCCACCGTCCCAGGCTGCTCCAAGCCCTGTCCAGCCTGGCCTTGGGCACTTCCAGGGATCCAGGGGCAGCCACAGCTTCTCTGGGAATTCTGTTCCAGGGCCTCCCCACCCTCCCAGCCAAGAATTCCCAATATCCCATCCAGCCCTGCCCTCCTTCAGCCAAAATCATCCATTTCAATATTCCACAATTCCATATTTCAATCACTTTTGCAGCATTGCAAGCATAAAACCCTTTTTTAGAATAATTAATCTTTTGGGGAAAATCCCTAATGCAGTTCATTTTAATCTCATGTTCATAAAACAAAAATAAAACATAAAAATACTGATTGAAGTCTAAGTGGAAGAAACTAAACCCACTTGTAAATGCAGTGAAAATTTCAAAAACTTCCAGAGGACAGCACAGAGTCAGGAAATGTTGGCCTGGCTCCTGCAATGGATTTGTACTGTGGATCCCACTGGGACTTGAGGCTTCAAACAAACCTTTTGTGGGGTTGGTATTCCCAAATCCAGCAGCCTGGCAAGCTCTGGGGTGAAAAGAGGGATGTGCTGATCCCAGCAGTGACTCAGGAGTGAATCAGCCCTGGGAGTGTGCAGGGACTGGCATCAGCCTGGCAGGCCCTGGCACAGCCCAGCTGGGAGCCAGGGATGATTCTTCTGGGATTCCTGCAGCCAGGAAGGATTCCTGTGCAGCCAGAAATGATTCCTGTGGGATTCCTGCAGCCAGAATTTTTTCCCGTGCAGCCAGGAATGATTCCTGTGGGATCCCTGTGCAGCCAGAAATTATTCCTGTGGAATTCCTGCAGTCAGAAATTATTCCAGTAGGATTTTTGTGCAGCCAGGAACGATTCCTGTGGGATTCCTGCAGTCAGAAATTATTCCAGTGGGATTCCTGCAGTCAGAAATTATTCCAGTGGGATTCCTGCAGCCAGAATTTATTCCTGTACAGCCAGAAATTATTCCTGTGGGGATTCTTTTGCAGCTAGAAATGATTCCTGTGGGATTCCTGCACTCAGAAATTATTCCTGTGGGAATTCTTGTGCAGTCAAGAATGATTCCTGTGAGATTCCTGCAGCCAGGAATGATTCCTGTGGGATCCCTGTGCAGCCAGAAATGATTCCTGTGGGATTCCTGCAGCCAGAATTTTTTCCCGTGCAGCCAGGAATGATTCCTGTGGGATCCCTGTGCAGCCAGAAATTATTCCTGTGGAATTCCTGCAGTCAGAAATTATTCCTGTAGGATTTTTGTGCAGCCAGGAACGATTCCTGTGGGATTCCTGCAGTCAGAAATTATTCCAGTGGGATTCCTGCAGTCAGAAATTATTCCAGTGGGATTCCTGCAGCCAGAATTTATTCCTGTACAGCCAGAAATTATTCCTGTGGGGATTCTTTTGCAGCTAGAAATGATTCCTGTGGGATTCCTGCACTCAGAAATTATTCCTGTGGGAATTCTTGTGCAGTGAAGAATGATTCCTGTGAGATTCCTGCAGCCAGGAATGATTCCTGTGGGATCCCTGTGCAGCCAGGAATGATTCCTGTGGGATTCCTGCAGTCAGAAATTATTCCTGTGGGATTCCTGCAGCCAGAATTTTTTCCTGTGCAGCCAGGAATGATTCCTGTGGGATCCCTGTGCAGCCAGAAATTATTCCTCTGGGATTCCTGCAGCCAGGAATGATTCCTGTAGGAATTCCTGTACAGCCAGAAATGATTCCTGTGGGATTCCAGCAGGTTTCCTTCCTATCCTTGCTGTAGCTGATCCTGTGGAATCACAGCTGGATACTCCAAACAGAACCATCAATTTTTGCATCTAAACCTTTGATGTCACTTGATGACTTCCCCCTTAGACTGGCTGCTTTGTCCCAGATGAAATATTTTCCCTGGAAAAGTGTCCCAAGTTTCCACATTGTCCATCTTTACGGACAGAGAGGAGGTCAAATTGCCATTCCAGGTGAAATGGAGTAAAAATGAAAAACTTCTCTTGGTTCCCACTGCTTCAGTGCAACAAAGTTTATGCTGACCATGGGGAGGTTGAGGAATGCCAAGAAAATTGTGGGCATTTAAAAGCTGGAAGTGAAAGAAGATTGTGGTTTACTCAGTATTTATTTTGCCAAATCAATATTTTCTTGAAAAGTTCCATCAGCTTATTAAAGGAAATGATTGTACCAGCTGGGACAGAAATAGCTTGGATCCTTCACTTCTGTGTGTAATTCTGTGTTTTCATTTAGGAGCAAGCCTTTGATCCATATGAAACCTTGTCCCAGGATATTCTCTCTCCACAATTTCATGAGCATTTTAATAATTTAATGGCCAAACCTGCTGTGGCTCTCCACTTCCAGGTGAGTGAGTGCAGATGAGAAATACTGAATGGCTTTAGTTCTCATATTTCATATTTAGTTCTCATATTTCATAATTCAATTCATATTTGAATTCTGTCAATAATTCTTTGCTTCCAGCTAAGGAAGAAACCCCCAAGGTCCTGCCCTTTCTCCAGTGTGAGATATTTTGTCATTTTGTGTGAGAATTTTCTGTAAAAACAAGGCAAAGCTCTGACCCATCCCTGAGTGTTTTGCAGGGTTTTTTTTTTCTCCTCACACCTTGCATGAGAACAGAGGGTGAATTCTCACACTGCCACTTTTATTTTGCCTTTTAAAGCCAACCACAGGCACACAAACACCACAATTTCATTTTTGTCCCTTGCACATCCAAGGCCTCCTTCAGCACTGAGGTGCTTTTCCTGGAATAATCCTTCAATGATTTCTTACTCATTGCTGGCCAGCAGGATAATCTGAGGGTGAATCTGATACTGATTTCTGAGGCCTCCATATTTCTGTGGGATATTGGACACCAGTGAATATTCTGAGTATTTTAATGGAAATAATCCTGGTTTTTATTTTCTTTCCAGTCCACAGCTGAAGGGTTTAAAGAAGCTGTCCAGTATGTCCTGCCTCGCCTCATGCTGATCCCAGTCTATCACTGCTTGCACTACTTTGAGTTGCTGCAGGTAAATGGAGCCACACTCTTATTTCTGACTGAAAATAATTATTAATGTAGAGAGTCTCAGCTTTTAGACATGTGGGTTACGTTTCACTTGCTCCCTCTGAAAATTAAAATTATTTGACACTGAAAGGTCAATACTTTTCAGTATTTCTGAATATATTTCTAAATATATTTCAGTATTTCTGAATACTGAAATACCCTAAAAATACCCTAAAAAAAAAGTCTTGCAAAGCACCTGTTGCTCTCACAGGAGTATTTGAACTACATTTTATAAAACAAACTTTGATTGAACTTGAGTTCTAATATAGTTAAGACACAAATCTGATCTCTTCTTTCTATGAGTTCTGAATTTTTTGTCCATTCACAAAAAGCTAAGCAGGATTCAGTCAGAATTCTCACTCTCAGCTCACACTCCAGCTGCAGCTCAGTTTATTATTTCAGAATAATCCATTCTTAATATTCAACCATTTGTGCTGAGTCCTAGCTGGAATTAACTGAGGATACTATAAAAAAGGTTCTGTTTGCCCCATTGTGTGGGGAAAGTCTGTAATGCTTTAAGGGCAAATGAATTATTAACTAACAGGGATGAACTTAAATTAAATGGGTAAAACACCCCGTGGCTGTAGCTGACATTTGGAAATAGCAGCAGAAATTACTCTTTGAGGTTCTCACTGGAAAATCTGATGCTGTACAGGTGAGTTGTAGGCATTTCCTTTGTGTTTTAAAGGATTTGCTTGTATGAAGGAGGAAAACAGAATTTATCTATAATCCAACCTAAATATTTTTAGGAGTTATGTTAATACCAGGTCTGTAATTAATATTTAGCACAAACTCTTTTTTTTTTTTCTTATTCCTACTTCATTTCACTCTTGTTTTCCTCATGTCTGCTGTGATTTTTTGCATATCCTGATTTAAATAAATAAAAATAAGGGATTATTTCTTTTACCCACCTCCTGTGAATGGATTACCAATATTTTGCAGAAAAGTTTAAATCCCAGAGTGGTTTGGGTTGGAAGGGACCTTAAAGATCATCTGGTTCCAAGCCCTGCCATGGGCAGGGACAGCTTCCAATACACCTAAATATGTGTAAATTCAGTAAATTTTCAACTGTTAAGCATTTCTAGTGATGGTCAGTTTAGAAAACAGTTCAGAAAAGCTTAAAAAAACCCCAAACAACCTTAATTTTCTACAACTTCCTGACAGGAGGGTGGGGACAGGAGGGTCAAGCTCTGCTCCCAGGGAACAAGGGACAAGAGGAAATGGCCTCAAGCTCTGCCAGGGGAGATTTAAATTGGATATCAGGGAAATTTTCTTCATCAGAAGAGTCTCTTTCAAAATAATGGAAGTTCCCTTTCCATAATCATCACCTGCATGGGGATAATTCTCTGGAACTTGTGAAAATCTTTCAGGTTGAAAGGCCAGAATTGGGTCCTTGACCTGCCTCGTGCTGGAGGTCAGGCTAATTAATGAGCCATTGTGTCTTAGAGCTGGGAAAGTGCATCAGGATGAAATTTAAGGATGAAATCACATACTGCCACAGCTCTGGGGGGAATCTGAACCTCAGACTGGTTCTACAAGTGTAGAATATGTTGTGGTTTTCCCCTTTTGTCCTATTTTGATAAATAAAGCTTGGCAAAACCATTTTGTCATGTTTTGATTTATTTTGAAGGATGATGCAGCAGGGTGCTGCATGAAAGACGATCATTTTAGCAATGAAAACATTTAAATTTGACCTTTATCCACAGTGTATGGGATTTCTGAGTAGAATCTGACACTTGGCTGTCTCACAACCTTGTGAGCACAGCACAGGAATCTGAAATCTCACCCTGGAGAAATGGCTTGTTCATAACAGGCAAAATAATACCTGACAATCAGCATTAAAGGGTAAAGGGTGATTTTTCTAAACTTGATTAATATCCACTGATTTTTCCTGAACCTCTGACAAATATTTTTAGTTTCATGCTTTCACATCTCCTTTTGAGTGGGGCTCTCTAAAAAGTCACTGACTCGAAATCACCGATTCCACCGAGTGCTGCTGATAACACCAAGTTCTTTCAGCCTTCTAGAAACGAGGCAGAGCTGAAAGGAAATAAATGTTTGTTCTGTCCCAGCAATTGCAGGATTGCAGTGAGGATGAAGAGGACAGGGAGTGCCTGAAACAAGCCATCACAGCCCTCCTGAACCTGCAGTGCAGCATGGAGCGCATTTACAGCAAGCACTCGCCGCGGCGCCGGCCTGGGTAAGCACCCCCAGGAAATAAATCACTTTTTCCTGCTAGAAAAATCTCATTTTTGCCTTTTCAAGGCGTGTCTTGTTGCCAGTTTTCTTTGTAGATGGAGCAGCAGCCCAAAACCTTCATGCCTCACTTGTAAGAATAATGTGAATATTTTACTCCTTCCCAAGCCAAAGTGATGCATGTGGCTTGTTTGGAACTTGATTAAGGGGGGAAAAAAAAAAAAAAATCCTGATTTTTAAGCAATTAATTCAGTTGACTATTTTGGGATGGCAAATCTGGAATGTACCAACTTTTTGTGTTCTCCCTTCCAGGGAGCCTGTCTGTCGCTTCTACCACCGCCAGATCAGGAGCAAACACTTGGCCATCAAGAAAATGAACGAAATCCAGAAGAACATCGACGGCTGGGAAGGCAAAGACATCGGCCAATGCTGCAACGAGTTCATCATGGAAGGAGGGCTGACCAAAATCGGGGCCAAACACGAGCGCCACATCTTCCTCTTCGACGGGCTGATGATCAGCTGCAAACCCAACCACGGGCAGTCGCGCCTGCCCGGCTACAGCAGCGCCGAGTACAGGCTGAAGGAGAAGATTGTGATGAGGAAGATGCAGGTGGTGGATAAAGAGGACACGGCAGAATACAGGCACGCCTTCGAGCTGGTGTCCAAGGACGACAGCAGCATGGTGTTCGCCGCCAAGTCGGCCGAGGAGAAGAGCACCTGGATGGCGGCGCTGGTGTCGCTGCAGTACCGCAGCACCCTGGACAGGATGCTGGACTCGGTGCTGCTGCAGGAGGAGAATGAGCAGCCCCTGAGGCTGCCCAGCCCCAGTGTCTATCGTTTCGTGGTGGAGGACTCCGAGGAGAACATTGTTTTTGAGGATAACTTGCAGAGCAGGAACGGCATTCCCATCATCAAAGGGGGCACAGTGGTGAAGCTGATCGAGAGGTTGACCTACCATATGTATGCAGGTATGCTGAGCTTGGTTTTATGCTTACACAAGTGAGAAAGTGTCACTGGAGGACAGGAAAAGAAGGATACTCACCCATCAGAAAAAGAAGGACTTTATTTTGAATTCAGGGTTTAAATAGAGTTTGGACTTTGACCAGCGACTGGGGGGACGAGGTTGACACCCCTCCGATCCCACTGGTCAAACCAGCAGTTGAAGGAATGTGTTATTTACCAAGCATCGCTCTTTGTTTTTGTTAAAAGGGTGAGAAAACTCCAGTGGAAATGAGAAACAATCAGAAAGCTGAAAAATCAGGGCAACAACAAAGTTCATCTTTAACCTTTTATCTTTAGTTTGCTGGACTTTTTTCTGCTTGTAATGAGTAGAGAGTAAAAGTATGTTCTTGAATCACCTGGCTTTGCAGGCAAAGCTGTAAGAAATTTTTGGGTATGCAAACCTTTCATCCCCTAAAAAAATACATTTCCATGTTTCATCATGGCCAAAGCAATGGAGCTGTTACAGGCTGAGACTCTGGGAAGGAAGAAAAGAGTTGAAGGTTATATTTATTATAAATATATATTATATTTATAATATTTTATAAAGAATATAATATTCATTATATATTATTTTATAGAGATATTATATGAAAATAATATTTTTATATTATTTATATTTACAGTAAATATAATAAATATATTATTTGTCACATTCAGCCTGCTGCTCTGTGTTGTAGTGGATGCAAATCACAATCAGCATTTTTCAGCCTTTCACTGTATGAAAGGCACAGAAGTGAAAGCTTGAAGGAGTTCCATGAAGTGCTGAGGTTGAGGAATACGTTTGGTCTCAGTTTTGGAATGCAAGTGGAATCTGGTGCTGTTGGTACTGCTGTGCAATTTTTGTTAAATTTCCCCAATATACAGCTTGTCAGGGAGAGTCATTCCTCAGGTTTTAAGAGAATGTTGGATGTGCACTTCAATATTTTTCAGGGAGATGGACCAAAGAACTGAATGAAAATTTCCCAAGCACTGCCATTTCTGGTGTTTTCAAATAGAGAGCTTGCCTTACAACCTCAGTGTCTTTTCTGCGCCTTAAACTTTTTCTTCGTATTTTATTTTTGGTATTTTGAAACTGGCTCAAAACCCCCTATTGTCATTTCCTTCTTCAATCCTTCCAGATCCCAATTTTGTCCGGACTTTCCTGACCACCTACCGCTCCTTCTGCAAGCCCCAGGAGCTGCTGAGTTTGCTGATAGAAAGGTGAGGAGGGATCCTCCTTTCTGAGGGCATGGAAAAGGTTTGGATTCATAGAATAGAATCCCACAGTGATTTGAGAAAGGGCTTTAAAACCCATCCAGTGCTACCCCCTGCCATGGGCAGGGACACCTTCCACTGTCCCAGGTTGCTCCAAGCCCTGTCCAACCTGCCTTGGACACTTCCAGGGATGGAGCAGTCACAGTTTCTCCAGGAATTTTATTCCAAGGCCTCCCCACCCTCACAGCCAGGAATTTCTTCCTCAAATCCCATCTAACCCTCCTCTCCTTCAGTTAGAAGCCTTTCCCCTTGTCCTGTTACTCCAGTTCCTGATGAGTTTTGTTTATCCAGAATCATAAAACATCCCAAGTTGTAAGGGACTCACAAAAATCAGAGATTCCAACTGCTCCTTTCCTGCTCAGGATCCCAGTGTCAAGTTTCAGTGTTTTAGTGAAGTTTTTAAACCAGTCATTTTAAAACAACGATCCAGGTTTTCAGTGCAAGTTTCTTTTTCCCAGTTTAAATGAGTTACCTGAATGAGGTGTGAGCTGCAGCACTTGGTGTGCCTGGGCTGTGGGTGGTGATGTTGGGAACTGCTGAACTGGCTCCTGAGAGAGCTGAGTGCAGCCAAATCTCGATGGAAATCAGGACAGAAATGTTCCAGGCAGTTTGTTTGAAGGCACAGACTTAGGGCAAACAGCATTTTAATGCAATGTGGTAAAGCTGCTCTTAAGCTCTCGTCTAATCTTCCCTTAATCAAGCCAGCAGGTCCTTAAAAACCTTCTATCCCAGTCTAGACATGGTGTGATGAGCAGAGAAGCAGTGAATTAACAGGGTGTGGAGCTGGGGGAGGAGGGAATTCCGGGCAAACTGGATGGCAGGGGAGCACCTGACTATAAATACATTTCTATAAACTGCAGCACAAGAGGAGGTTTGTGTTTTTGCCTGGGTTGCCATGAGCTGTGTGGTGTTTTCCCCCCAGGTTTGAGATCCCTGAGCCCGAGCCCACGGAGGCAGACAGGCTGGCCATCGAGAAGGGGGAGCAGCCCATCAGCGCCGACCTGAAACGCTTCCGCAAGGAATACGTGCAGCCCGTGCAGCTCAGGTGTGTGTGTGTGTGTGTGTGTGTGCACTGCCAGCCTGGAGAGCACTGCACACATCCCTGCTGGAGATCAGCCTCATGTCCCAAATGGTGTCCTGGAGCTGGCCCAGCTGAGATCCCCACCCACAGCCACGGCGCCTTGTGGGTGAGGGATGTGGAGCTCAGAGCGGGGCTGGCCGCGCTCTCAATGCGTTCCTTGTTCCCAGGCCCTGGGAAGATAATTCCTCTGTTCCCAGTTTTCCAGCCCTGCTAGTGTTGGACTCCCTTTCCCAGCCCTGTGGATGTGTTTGCTCACAGACAGGGAGACTCTTGTCTGTGCTGCACATTGCAGTGGGCTGCAGGGAATCTTCAAGGTCTTGCTGACCAAGCTAATTTAGGGAACAATTAAGCATTTCTAGCATGAATGAGAGTAATTGTTGTCCTGATTGGGGATCGAGACAGGAGGAGACACAGATCACAACCAGTGTTTGCTTGAGCAGCTTTTTCTTCATTACGCTGATGAGTAACACCAAGATGTTCCCATTAATGGCACATTAATATTGCTATCAATATTAATTCTACTAATAGTAATTAATGCTGTTAATTGCACGCACAGAACCCTCAGTTACTGTGCTACCACACATTGCTGTTGACTCAAAGGGTCACACTGACATGCCAGTGCCTCCCAAGGTGTTCAGAAAGTCACTCAGGGGTCCCATTTTTATCAGACACCCGTGTGCATATATATATAAAAGATTAAAAAGATAAACATGGGGGTAACCCTGTAGTTTTCCTCGACACAGAGCTGCCACCACCTTCTTGAAAGTGATCCAAGTCACACAATCTCAGTGTAACCTTGATACTCCTGCCTGCTGCTGGCCTTGCACAGCTTATCAGGCCCTTGGTGTTCCCACTTTATCAGCTCCTGTGGGTTCAGCAGGACCAGAAGTCTCCAGAGTTATCAGTTCCTGGGAGAGTTGCCTCTCAGCTCGTGCTTTCCCTGGCTTTTTGCTGTTTTCTGGGAGCTGTTTCTGTGTATTTCCAGTAGCTTGAAGCTGTCTTGTAGCTGAAAATGAATGAGTCTGAGCTGCTGGGTTGATAAACTCAGCACTCTGTGCACTCCAATGTTGTTAAAAACATTGACCTCTGCTTCAGAGACTGGAATTTGGGAAGAAGGTGGAGAATCGAAGGTGTTTATCCCTTCCTTCCCTGCTTCCCTCCACTCCAAATCTGACAGAAAATGCTGTGGCCAGGCATGGAAAGGGCTTGGACACAAATAAATGAATGTGAGGTGATGGGAACAAGGAGCTGCTCAGCTGGAAGTGCAGTCACCAGATCCAGGCAGTGTTCTCAACACGGGATCTCAAAGGCAGAGATGGATCAGATAAAATCCTGTTACAGGAAACTTGGATCAAAACTTTACTTCTTGGAAGGTGTCATTGCTTTCCAGCCTGAATGATCTGTTGGGATAAAACTTATTTTTTACCTTGCACACTGGGAAGAGGAGAGTTAAGGGATTTTCCATGTGGATGTCCTTCATTTCTCCTCAATATAAGGCTGATTTTTACTCAGCTGATAAATTGCTGGATGAAACAAAGTGTTGAAGGTGTGAGCTCAGCTTGTTTACCTGAAGAAGAGACAAAGCAGGTTTTTATTCTGATTTATCCTGAGTGCAGAAGGCTGAAAAGCAGCTGGAGTTCACTTTTAGAGGCTGATTTCTTAGTGATTTGCCTAAGAAAGAATGGAGAAAAATCAAGAGGAAGTTTAGTGTTATCCTTAAAGGATGTAGTGGATCTAATCAGGCCTTTTGGGTTATTAAAAATTATATAAGTAGGGCAATAACAACATCTTTGAAACTGAAATTTGTGTGTGGGAAAGAAAGAATGATAAATTTGCTTCTTAACAAGTGGGAGATCCTAATTAGCTTTTTCTTAAAAAAAAAAACAACACAGCAAGAAAAAAGGAAATTACAAGGAAAATTAGTAATACCAATTTTATCTGATTTTGCTAAGTTTCTTCCTCTTCTGAAGCCATCTCAACACTGGCGTTTTTTATATTCAATTTTAAAACAGCACCAAGCTAAAACTATTCTTTAAAACCTGTAAATTTGGTTTTAAACACCTGCCAAAAAAAGTGGTTTTGCTCTGCTCCTTTGTCCACGAGTATTTTGAGAGTCACCAACTACATGAATCTGTAACTTGAGTTTTGTAGTTTTCTGTGATTCATTTATATGGGATAAGCCATGGAAATCCTTAAAAAAAAACTTAATTTTTTTTTTTCCTCTTTCCTCAGAATATTGAATGTTTTCCGCCACTGGGTCGAGCACCATTTTTATGATTTTGAGAGGGATCTGGAGCTGCTGGAGAGGCTGGAGACCTTCATTTCCAGTGTCAGAGGTGCAGTAAAGGGAATCTTGTTCCATTCCCACATTTTGGTACAACTTCCCAGTCTGATCCTGATGGATTTTAGGCCTGAGAATACCTTGAAACACATGAGTGATTTTAATGCCTTTAATTGAGCTGTTTATGAGGCTCCCCTTTATATGAGGGAGCTTTGGCCTGAAGCATAAACAGCTCCTAAAAATGATTTCAAGCATTAGGATAGTGATATTTTAAATATATTTCCTTCTGGACAGTGTAGTCATCCTTGCCTGGGTCTGTAATTCAGGCTGTCACCTTCCCCTTCTCCATAGAGAATTCCTTCCCTTTTGCTTACTGAGTTTTCTCCTTCCTGATTTTTCCCATTTATATAAAGTTCCAACTGAAAATTATTATCCTTTTAGAAGAGAATATTTGGCCCATTTGGTATCTCTTCTTTATGAACTCGATTTTTTTGGCAGCCTTTGCGGAAGGCAGCAGTGTTGGCATGTTTAATCCTTATCCTGGCAATTCCAGGTTTTCATTTTCACACTGCCAGGCCTTACATTGGGCAACATAATTCTGAGACAATTAAAAGCCCCTGGACACAGGGTCACTTTTTACCACACCAAAAACTGTCAGAGGATGTGGTTCAATAGAACTGGTTTCACATGTGTTTATTTGTCAGCTGATACAGGTGCAAGAACCCAGAAGAAAAAAAAAAATAGAGAAATACAAACCTGATTAGTTTACATGTAGAAGTGCAGAATTCTGAGTGTACATTCAAATTTCTGGGGAATTGGTTTCACTAAATTATCAAAAGTCATTTAAAATCAGAGGTTCCCAGAATGGTTTAGGTTGAAGGGAGTTTAAAGCCCATCCAGTCCCAGCCCTGCCATGGGCAGGGACACTTTCCACTATTCCAGGTTGCTCCAAGCCCCATCCAGCTTGGCCTTGGGCACTTCCAGGGATCCACAGCTTCTCTGGGCACCCAGAGCCTCCCTACCCTCCCAGCCAGGAATTCCCAGTTCCCAATATCCCATCTAACCCTGCCCTGACTGTCTGAATCCATTTCCCCCTGTCCTGTCACTCCATCCCTTGTCCAAGGTCCCTCCAGCCTGAGCTCCAGTTCCCACATTTATTTATTTGCAAACTCAAAATATTCCCTCCCCAGAGAATGCTCTATTACATTCACATTTATGAAAGAACATGAATTTATTAAAAACCAGCACTTGTCACAAGATTAATGCACTTTTCCCCCTCTTGGACTTGGAGTTTAACCCTCCTCTCTATCAGTTCAAAACTTTACCTACAACAGCATTAAAAAACTCGCGTGTGGTTTGGGATTTTTTAAAATGATTTTTCTTCTCCAGGAAAATCCATGAAGAAGTGGGTGGAGTCCATTGCTAAAATCATCAAGAGGAAGAAAGCCCAGGCAGATGGGGTCAGCCACAACATCACCTTTGAGAGCCCCCCACCTCCCCTGGAGTGGCACCTGTGGCGCGTGGGGCACAGCGAGGCGCTGGACCTGATGACGCTGCACCCCATCGAGATCGCCCGGCAGCTCACCCTGCTCGAGTCCGACCTCTACAGGCAGGGCCTCAGCTCTCACACCTCATTTTTTTTTGCATTATTTCACCTCCCGAAAAATTAATAAGCACACCTTGCTTTGGCATTATTTCACCCCCCCAAAAAGTGCTCCTGGTTCACGCCATCGGTCAAAAACCGATTGTTTTCTGCAAGTCGCAACCCGCGACTTCTAGAGTTTGCAGGAAGAGGTTTCCTTGCTGTCTGCTCCATGTTAAAATGTGCACAGGAGTGGAGAAAAAAGAGGTTTTTATCCATGTCAGACTCGTGGCAACAGAAATGCTGGGTGGATAATTCAAGAGTCTTAGAAAATTCAGATTATAAAATCCCATTCCTGCTTCAGTGATGGGAGGTTTTATGTTGAAACCAAATGGTTGCTGCAAGTGCTTCACCTTCCTATTTTCAATTTTTAACTTTTCTGAAGTTGTTTTCCTGCCCTTTCAGAAAATGAAACTCACTCGTTTGTAATTTTCTTATCTGAAAATGCTTCTTCAAAATTATCCAATTTCAGTTAAGATAATATATTTCCTTCCTACTCGAGTACTCATCAAAGAGTTGTGTGTTCTGTAGTAGATTACGTGGGACTGGATTTGTGAAATATCAGGTCGTGATTAAAGGGAGAAATAATTTTTCAATGCAAACAGAGAAATTACAGTTTTTATTTGTACTGAGCCTTTTTGCCTCCTGTTTTGTCATTCCCAGGGCTGTGCAGCCTTCTGAGCTCGTTGGCAGTGTGTGGACAAAGGAAGATAAGGAAATTAACTCCCCAAACCTCTTGAAAATGATTCGTCACACTACAAACCTCACTCTGTGGTTTGAAAAGTGAGTGCAGTGCAGTGGCACGAGCCACTTTCACCCTGGACCTGCTTGGGGTTTGTTGGTTCATTTCTGCCAAATCCTCCCTTGACTTTCCAACTGGAGCACATGTAAGATGTGATTGCATAAATTCATACTTGAGATTGTGGAGAGAGTGCCAAAAGCTGCATGCTGGATGGGTTTTCGTGGAAAAAAAATTGATTTAATAAGTCACAAAGTGTCAGGTTTTATTTCTCCAATTTGTTTCTCAAATCCCATCTTTTGATCAGGTGCATCGTGGAGACTGAGAACTTTGAGGAGCGAGTGGCTGTGCTGAGCAGGATCATAGAAATCCTGCAGGTTTTCCAAGATCTCAATAATTTCAATGGTGTTCTGGAGATTGTCAGTGCTGTGAACTCTGTCTCAGTGTACAGGCTGGATCACACCTTTGAGGTGAGTTTAGGGCATAGAAAAAGAAAATTAAATCAGAATCCAGACTTGGGTAACACACAGTTCTGGAGTGAAATCCATTGTTGGCAGCAAAGCCTCCCTGGAGCAAAACAGAAAAAGAGGAATATGAATAAAATGGTTTGAGTTTTGTGTGGCTCTGAAAGGCAGCACAAGGCCTTGAAGTTAAAATCAAATGTTGAATTTTTATTAAAGACTGAACTCTGTAAATTTCAAGTTGAAATAATAATCTGTTTTCTGGAATGTTGGGATCCACCCGACTGGATTGTTGGGTGCTGCAATCCAGAGCAAACCACACAAGAGGTTCTTTGAAACCTTCATTTCACTTCTCAAATTTTGCTCAGAGGGGCAGGGAATTGCCTTGTTTTTGCTAACCATGATGATGTTGAGAAGATTCCCAACCCTGGTTTTTTTTTTTTCATTTTGACAACTCAGGCACTGCAGGAAAGGAAAAAAAGAGTTCTGGATGAAGCAGTAGAATTAAGCCAAGATCATTTTAAGAAGTATTTAGCTAAGCTCAAGTCAATCAACCCCCCCTGTGTGCCTTTTTTTGGTAAGTGACATCAAATTTTTTGTGTGGTGTCACTCTGAAGTTGAATTTGCTGCAGATGTTTGGTTAAAAACTCCTTTTTTTTTTTT
>VWZU01018055.1:286094-303105 GCA_013397095.1 Sterrhoptilus dennistouni
CCTCCCAGCACTCCCAGCCCGCGGGTGCTGCGCCGCTGCTGCGTCCTCAGCGCCAGCCACAACAACCTGGCGCAGCCGGCCGTGCCCCCGGTGCCGCCCCGGCACAACTCCAGCCCTCAGCTACCCAAACTGCCGCCAAAGACTTACAAAAGGGAGCTCTCCCACCCTCCTTTGCACAGACTGTCTTTGTTAGAGAATGCAGAAACTCCTCAATGACCTTAGCCATAGTAGTCATTGACACTGGAATTACTATTTGTAAAGTTCCTTTTTTTTTTTTTAATTTATTCAGGAGGAAAAAAAAAAGGCAGCGTATTTTTAGTATTTTCACCAATTACGCTCTTAAAGTGCTGCTGATCAAAAAAAAAAGGTTTAAATTGGAAAAAAATTCAGACTACACACATTCCAACCTGTGTGGTTGGACAGCATTACCCTCAGGTGAGCAGCAGCATTGCCTTGTTCACATCCTCAGTGCCGACCGTTCTGCCAGGACACAAACTAGACCTTTTGCACTGTAAACTACACTAAGTGAATTTAAACTGACATCATTTAATTGCACTGAGCCAAAAGAAAAAAAACAGGTGCGTCTGTGGAATTTTTTTTTTTTCAAATTTGAGCACTAGTGGCCTTTTTTTTTTAATTAAGGAAACCCAGCAATGGGGATGATCAAACGACACGAGGATACGGAGTGTCACAGATTTGAAAACCTCTGACCACTTGCCTTGAGGTTCCCGAGTGACAGCTCCTGTTCTGGAATATTCTCATGCCATGTCTTAATTGCCATTGATTTGCTGCTGAAGACAAAGAAAAAAAAAAAATAGGTTGGAATCTAAATACCAAAATATTTGGTTGTTCTTGGTTCTTTGGAGAAAGGATGAAGGAGGAGTACCCATCTTGGGTATTGGGGAGGATCCCAACTACTTCACGTGCATCCTGTTCAGATGTGCCTTTTTTTGTTTTGATAGGCAAAGGTGTCTTAAGCTAAAGAGTTTGTCTGTTGTTGTAGAGAACAAAGCTATGCGCCTGTACAATTGTTTATATTGTATATTTACAGATATGCTAATGACATGTATAAATTGAAGTCGACTTCGAGGCCTATAACACAGTCTGCTACTCTCGGGATTGGATCCTGATCCTCTGGCTCAGGAACAGTCCTGCCTTCCAGACCTAATAACCTCCTTTAGATCTACACTTAACTCGTGAATCCACTTTGGAAACTGGTAGCATTTAAACCAGCAAACACTTAAAGCTTTATTAAACTTTTTAAACTGATAAGTGAATGGAACTTTTCTTTGCCAGTCGAACCGCCGTGTTTGAGCTGGTGTGAGAGTGAGTCTGTTTTACTGGTAGTTCTGTAGCAGCATTTATAAAGTGGCCTTCACAAGCCACATTTTATTTACTGGTTTGTGGCCTTTTACTGTGCTTTGTATCAGAGTTCTTAACAAGATTAATAAATCACCCCAGTCTTAATTTTTAAGAGCTTGAGCAGTGCGTGTTCCTTGCAAGGACAAGGTTGGGAATTGCATTTTTGACAATACAAAATGCCCCAATTTTCCAGGCTTCCAAGTCACACTCCAGCTTCTCATCACTCTGCCTAAGCTGCTCCCATTGTCTTGGGCATTCCATTTGGAAAATCCTCCTTTTTGGAAAGGAGATATGACTGAGGAGGGATGTTAATTAGAAATACCCTGAGCTGGAAGGGATCCATCAGGACCATCAAATCCAACTCCTGGCTCAGTGCAGGATCATACCAAGACCCCACAGTTTTCTTTTGGGAAGATGTATTTATCCATCTGTCTCTTGAACAGCCTTGTCCCCTCTGTGCTCCTTCCATGAGGATTGGAATCCATTCACACAAGGGGCAAAACACACTTTTTATAGGAGAGCTGCTTCATTTTGCTAAAATAAGGTTCAAGAAATCCCAAATTGGACATGCACTAACTGGAGTGCAGGTAGGAAATGGAGGATGACCTGGGAAAGTTGAATTCTTTTAAAAATTACTTTCATGAGCTCTTTTGAAGTCCTCACCAGCAGCAATTGCTAAACAAGGAATAATATTTTTTCAGACTTTTATGTGTTGTCGAAGAGGAAAAAATTCTCTCCCACATTTTAGAATATACAGATGTCAGCTTTATGCCTTCCTGTACAAGTGCTTATGCCAAAACCATTTTTGAATATTCCACAGTAAAATACATCATAACATGGCCATGGAAAGTGGTGAAAGGCAGTGAGATTCCCACCAGCATGGTTCAAGAGAGCAATAAATAACTTTTCAGTTACTTCCTAATTAGAGGGGTAGGTTAAAAGAACAACAAAAAAAACTGCTGGAGGGGAAAAATGTGAAGTTTGGGTTTGAAGTTGGCTTGTGTGGGAAAAGGCAATTCCCTCAGAAAACTTCTTCCCAAGGAAGAGGAGCCTCCCCTCAAGGGGAATCTGCCAACCATACATTGGTCTAAAAAAAATGGAGAAATAAAGTAATAAAAAAGCTTTCCTCCACATATCCAAGGGAGAAAAAAACCATAAAACCTTTGCATTTTCAAGGTGTCAACGCAGAATCAACTCACATTCAGTTGCTTAAAACCTTCTTTGTGAGTTTATTAAAACTATTTTGTAGGTTTGTTTAGACCTTTTTGTAGGTTAAGACCTTTTCTGTAGGTTTATTAAAGTCTTTTTCATAGGTTCATGAGGACCTTTTTCATAGGTTTATTGACCTTTTCCATAGGTTTATTAACCTTTTTGATAGGTTTATTGACCTTTTCACAGGTTTATGAAGACGTTTTTGTACATTAAGACCCTTTTAAAGTTTATTAAAGCATTTTTCCGCATAGTATTAAGACCTTTTTTGTAGACTTTCGCAGGTTTATTAACACTTTTTTTGTAAGTTTATTAAGACCTTTTTAAGAGGACACGAAAGAACGACATCATCATATTGAAGGAGCAAAAGAAGGGCAATTTATATGATTTGGGGTTTAAATAGGATTTGGAATGTGAACAAGGGCTGGGGGACGAGAATACCCCTCTGACCCCAGCAATCAAACACACACACAAAAAAAAAAATTTAAAAACAATCTACTTTTGTTTACGTTACATGCATAACAAACTCCAGTAGAAATATGTAAACAAGATCAGAAGGTTGAAAGTCAGGACGACACTTTTTTTTTTAGGTTTATTAAGACCTTCTTTGTAGGTTTGTTAAGATCTTTTTTGTGGGTTTGTTAAGACCTTTTTTGCAGGTTTGTTAAGACCTTTTTGTAGGTTCGTTAAGGCCTTTTTTGTAGGTTTATTAAGACCTTTTTTGTAGGTTCGTTAAGACCCTTTTTGTAGGTTTATTAAGACCTTTTTTGTAGGTTTGTTAAGACCTTTTTTGTAGGTTTGTTAAGACCTTTAGACCTTTTTTCGTAAGTTTATTAAGACCTTTTTCGTAAGTTTATTAAGACCTTTTTTGTAGGTTTATTAAGACTATTTTGTAGGTTTGTTAAGACCTTTTTAAGTTGCGTGAGGGCTGTTTTTGTAACAAAACCTTTCTGAGGGCTCGGGCTGGCCCCGCTCAGGAGGGATGAGGGAAGGGGCTCCTGAGGGCTCCGCTCTCCCTGCCCTGACGGAATCCTGCAATACTTTCAGCTGGAAACCGCTGGGGAACGCTGAAATCATTATGGCTAGACAGGACTAACAGACTCCTGGGATAAATTCGGCTAGAAAAGCCTCTATACACACGAAAAACACCCTTTCCCGCCGCGCTGGGCGGGCGGGTAGCGCCGTCCCCTCACGGCCCGCCCGCCATTTCCTCTCGGGGGCGGGAAGAGGAGGAGGCGCGGCCATGGCGGGGTTTGTCCGGGAGCTGGAGCGGCGCGCCGGGCCCGCGCTGCGCCTGGAGCAGCGGGCGGCGGGCGGCGTGGGCTGTGTGGTGTGGGACGCCGCCCTGGTGCTCGCCAAGTTCCTGGAGACCGGAGCTTGTCCCCTGGCCCGCCGCCACGTCCTGGAGCTGGGCGCGGGCACCGGCGCCGTCGGCATCATGGCAGCCACGCTGGGGTGAGGGGAGCGCTGTCTTCTCTCTCACACCCTTCTTTAAACCCTGTTTTGTGCGGATCCCCTGCCATGGCGTTATTCCCTAACCGTGTGTTCGTATGTGTGTGTGTGTGTGTTGCAGGGCGAACGTCACGGTCACAGACCTGGAGGAGCTGCAGGAGCTGTTGATGGTTAATATTGAGAATAACAAGCACCTGGTCACAGGGTCAGTCCGAGCCAAGGTACTGAAATGGTTTGTATGAGCCTTTATTTCATGCCCTCTGGTCAGCTTTAGTGGGGTTTCTGGGTTCAGGTTGGAAAAGAGGCGGTTTAGATGGGATGTTGGGAATTGGGAATTCCTGGCTGGGAGGTGTCCAGATTTGCTGAGGCTGCCCCTGAATCCCTGGAAGTGTCCAAGGACAGGGCTTGGAGCAGCCTGGGATAGTGGAAGGTGTCCCAGCCCACGGCAGGGGTTGGAATGAGATGGGCTTTAATGTCCCTTCCAACCCAAACCATTTTGGGATTCTGTGATTCTGCACTGGCTTTGTTAAATTGCTAAATAACTTCAAAACACCACTGTGAGAGGAAAACTTAACATGACAACACCATAGTTAACTTTATCCTTTAATGTTATTACTAAAGCTTCTTTTCACTTTTTGTTGTTTTTGTTTTTTTTTTCTTGTTTGTTTTTTGTAGGGGTGAAGATGTAACAGAATTTCAGCCTCCCCCTGATTATATACTCATGGCTGATTGCATTTACTATGAGGAGGTAAATGAGGACTTTGCTAAACCCCTGCAGAAAGTTTTCTTGGGAAGGGGGTGGGATCAGTGTGTTTTGTATGAGAACTGTTCAGATAAATATTGTACTCATGTCATGGTCCCTGTGGTTTATAGGAATAGGTAGAACAAGACTGGAAGAGGCATTTTTAATAGATGTAAGGCCATTTGACATAGAACCAGAGACTATTTTTATGTTAAAAACCCCAAATTGAATGTTTGAGCATCGCCCCTTTTCTTTTTTTTTTTTTTTAGCATTGGAAAGGGTGAAGCAAAATGGGAACTGCTGAAATCATTGGTAAATGAAATTTAAAAGTCCTACATCTGCTGTTGGGGTTCTGCTCATGCTTTCCTTGTGAAGGCAAGAGGAGAAATCCTGCTCCAGCTGAATGGTTGTTGTAGTCTGCCCTGTGCCCTCATCTGGAACTGTGTAGAATGTATATGGAGAGCTGAGGAAAGCTGCAGGAAAAGGAAAATAACCTGAAAAACCCCATGTCCCAGTGCCCTTCCAATGGCTTTACCAGCCCCTGGCATTGAGTCCCTGCCTGCTGGTCCCATTTCCCTCCATTGTGGTCTGGATCTGAGCCATCCTCCAGGAGTAATTGAGAAAACTCTCACTTTTGGAACACGCTGAGGAATAGTCATTGTTGTGTGCCTCAAGGAAGTGCCCACTCAGCAGTGTGGGATGTTTCTGGCTTGGGTTCCAGTGCAGTTTTCTTGGTCAGTGTGGGAAACTCTTCTCCTGTGGCTCCCCCTTTCTCCTCTGCTTCCCAGCCTTCCCCCCATGCTCTTCTTGTCCCACTTAAAGTACTAAAAATAACTCCTTGCAGAGCAAAACTGGGAGCTTCTCTCTAGGGTGAAGACTTTAGCTAGAGGGTATCATAACCAGTGAAATGAACTTGAAATCCACGTGGGGAATGTTTCACCTTCTTTTTGGGCAGTCCTTGGAGCCCTTGCTGAAGACCCTGAAGGACCTGACAGGCCCTGACACGTGTGTCCTGTGCTGCTATGAACAGAGGACTATGGGGAAGAACCCTGAAATTGAGAGAAAATACTTTGAAGTGAGTGAGTTTTAAGCCCATTTTCTTTTTAGGCTGTCCCATTGAAAGCAAGAGGGAAAATACAAAGTTTTGCTCAGGAGCTCAAAACTCTCTCCTGAGTGACAGAGGTGCTTCTGAAAAAATTCCTTCTCTCTAATAAGAGCCCATTAATAGGTGTTTTAATTGAATATTCCAGGTGTATCTTGTGTGCAGGTGAGGAAAAGCAGCACAGGGAACACCTGTGGAGTGCACATTTAACTCTGCACCTGAGGTGGCTGTTGAGAAGCAGGATTATGTATAATAACTATAATACTGAAAAAAAAAAAGGGGAAAGGGTGAGAATTGCAGGGGGTTGGTAGGTGTTAATCAGAGCACCTGTTTGATAATTAGTGCCTCACACTCCTGTGGGGCCCTGGCAGTGAGGAGGGCAGTGCTCAGCTCTGCTGCTCCCACAATAAATACAACAGGTGTTGGTGTTTCTGGCTGATTTCTGGGGTTTTTTTTGTGATTTATTTCCTTCCTTGCCAGGTTCAGCCCAATCTGAGCATGTCCCAGAGTCAATGCTGGGGGATTTTAGGGGGTTTTTTCTCTCCTCTCCCTTTCAGTTGAGAAGGTTGGCAGACAGGCAGGTGCTGTGGTTTGGCTTAGCATTTCAGGGATTGAAACAAAATCATGGATTCACAGAATCATTAAGGTGGAAAAGTCCTTGAGATCATCAAGTCCAACCATCCCCCAAGCACTGCCAAGGCCACCACTTAACCCAATTTCCCCCCAAGTGCCACATCCACACATTTTTTAAATCCCTCCAGGAGTGTTTTACCACAAGCTTCAATAGATTTTCCTGGAGTATCACAGGTGCCTGTGGCTTTGAGTTAGTGCTGGAGCAGTTTAAATGAGGGTGAAGTGCTGCATGGGAGGGGGGAGAATGTCTGGAATGGTTGTGGAAGCCTTTGTGAAACTGTTTTCTGTGGAACAGCTGCTCCAGAGGGACTTTGAGCTGGAAACGATTCCCCTGGACAGGCACGATGAGGAGTATCGGAGTGAGGACATCCACATCCTCAACATCCACAGGAAGAGCACGGTAGGTGCACGGGATCCCAGGGTGTTCTGGCTTCTTGGGAAGGGACCTCAGAGCTCATCTCATTCCACCCCCTGCCATGAGCAGGGACATCTTCACTGGAATGGTTTCATGGCACCAGCACAGCAGCTGCTGCAAGGAGTTCCCAGAACTGCTCTTTCTTTGGTGTGAGCGTTCCAGAGGTGGAGCTCTGTACTGACTGTGAAATTAGGGACCCTGTGGAACCACAGCCTGGATCCCTGCTGGACAAAGGAGCTGCTTTGTTCCCAAACCTGGTGCTCCAGGTGCCAGCCTTCCTTTTCAGCTTCACAGTTCTGCTTCCTTGTGCTGGTGGGATGGGACCTCCAAATTGGAGTTTGGAGGCACCAGAGTAATAAAAATAAAATGCCTGGTGCTGCTTTTGGCACCCTCTCCTCAGAACCAGGCTCTAGATCTGATACTCAGCAGCTGCCAGGATGGCTTTGATCGTTTTGGGGTTAATAGATGAAGCGTGAAGAAAATATTTTGCATATTGTGCTGCCACAACGTGCAGGCTCAGCTCTCAAATGAAACCAGGCCGCTTAAAAAAAAATAAAAAATCTGTCATCTTTGTGAAAATCTCTCGACAGAATTCCCCACCGTGAGGCCTTTGAGCACAGGATCTCTCCCCTGGCAGAGCCGTGGAGAAGAGGGGATGGGATAACCCCACGGAGGGACTGACCTTTGTCTGCGGTGTGGTTGTGACTCATCTGCACCCAACAGCTTCTCGCTGGCAGACTCGGCAGAGGTGTCTGACAGCGGTGGGCCGGTCTGCGGCCCGGGGAGCCGGGGATGGAGCCGGGGCGGCCCCGGAGAGGCGCGGGGGGCGTGTGCCGGGGCGGCCGCTGCGGGATCGGCGCCGAAACCTCCCAGAGGGGAAAGCTCTGGGAGCGGCTCAAACCGGCCGGTCAATAAAACTTTGGCACGGGAGATGGGTTTCACATGGTGGGTGCTTCATTCATCCTGTGGTTCCTGTGTCGTTCTCTCTTTGGAGGCTCATTCCAGGAGCTGTCGTGGTGGTGGTTCCTGCACAGACAAACCACAAAATCGTTCTGCCTTCTGTTTTCACCTGTGTTTTTCTGGTATAAAGATCTGCAGTGTTCAAGTTTGACACCTTCAGGTTATTCCTTGTGGCTGTCAGTGTTTCTGCCCCTTGGTGGCTTAGAGGAGGAGTTTTGCAGGAATTCTCACTTTTCTGTGCTGGAAGCAGCTGTGGAAGTTGGGTCTGTGACAGAGGCACGAGTTACTCTTGAGTTTTCTCTAAAAAAACTGGTGGTTTGGGAAGAGCTTTGTTTGCAGGCTCCCAGGAGTTTTGTGCACCTGCTCTGAGTTCAGGCTCTCTTTATCTCCAGTAAGAGAATTCCTTACACATTTCCCACATCCTCCAGCACTGTCCTGGCTTGCTGAGAGCTGTGGTGATGATTAGCCAAGGCGAGAACTTAATTTGTCAAACCACACGTGTTATTTGTTACCTCGTTATGAGAAGAGCTTCATTACCCTGTGGCCTGCAGGAAGGGATTTACTGCAATGTTTGCACCAACGTGGCTTCCCAGGTGGAAGCTCGTATTCCAGAAAAATGAGGGAAAGATCCCCAGATCTCAGCAGTGGTGGGGATGGTGTCCTAAAGGGGTGGTGTCACACTGGGATACTCTGGCACTCTGCTTGTTGGTGGGGGTGATGCAGAGGGGAGCAGCCTTTCCCAGGGGTTTGGAGCTGATGGAAGAAGCTGTGTTTCATCTACAGGACGTGTGGTATCAGCACTTCCTTTTGCACAGGGCTCGGATCTCTTCTTCAGAAGATAAAGGGAGGAAGTTGTGCTTTTTCTTCCCTGCTGGCTGCTGCTCTGCTGTGCCCTCAGCTTTGGGCCCACGTTGCTCAGGGTTGTGACTGTCCCTGGGTGACAGGGACCTCGTGGGAGAGGGCTGGGTGGTGTCACCACCTGCGTCACCTCCTGTCACCAGCTGCACCCGGCAAGGGGGATGTAAAACCCAAGTGCTGCTGCTGCTGCTCCGCAGCTGTGGAGAGGAAACCGCCGCTAACCAGGGCAGCAGGGAGGGGCCACCTGTCCCCAGAGCCACCACGTGAAACAGCTGCTTTTTGGGGAGGAAAAAGGGCTTTTGGGAAGGGAGATGATGGGATCTGACTGGGGCTCAGCTCCACTGTGTCTGGAGAGGCTGGTGGCTGCCTGTTCTGAAGTAGGAGAGGAAAATGGGATGCGAGGGAGGTGGTGATCCTGTGTCTTGCCAACCTCTCTGTTCTCTCACCTGTCCTGTGTGTCCCAGTTGGATTTGTCCTGATTCCTTGGGGAGAGAGCATGTTTTGGTGCCACTTCCATTAAACACAGGGGCTCTTTGGAGAAGTCTGGCTGTGACAGGCTCTGCCTGTGCTCTGGGGCACAGCAGGTGCTCTGGAGAACTCCTGTCCCTTGCAGTCCCTCCTGCCATGCCAGCCCAAATCTGTCCCAGCTCTCCACATAAGAGAGCTCATCCCTGAGTTCTGCCTCCAGACTGGCTGTGCTGGGAACCAGCAGCACCAAATCCACCACATCTCAGCTGAGTACCCACCCTGTGCCTCACCTTGCTGAGATTTGGTTGTGTCCTCACAGGAGAGAGCAGGAAACCTCCCTGTGCTGCTGCTGTGGGAGCCGGTTTGGTGTCACAGGAGTTTGAGGCATTTGCCTAAAGTCATGCTTAAATTGTGGATAATTTTCTGGCTTGGTTTCAACACCAGCTCAAGCAATGGGAAACTGTGTGGGCTGTGGGTGCAGAGATCAGGTGTGATTTTCCTGGGAGAGCCCACAGCCCTGGAGGGTGGCTCTGCCCTGCCCTGTCCCTCTGGTGACAGCAATGGCAGTGCCACCATCCCGTGCTGCCTCTGGGGCTTTGCTGGGCTGCTCACTCCTGGCTGTGACAGCCAATGGAGCTGTTCCAGTTCCACTTGGATCCAGGGCGTGCAGTCCAGGAGGGAGCACAGTGTGCAGTGCCAGCTCAGCACCAGCCACATCAATCACTGATAACTTCTTGTCATGGGATCAGTCACAAACTGCAGGAGCCACGGTGCTGCATGGGCACTTCTCCCTTTTCTAGGACAAGCAGGAGATGCAGGATAGCTGCCAGAAAGAGTTGCAGTGTCCAGATCCAGCCATCCATGAGTGATTCCCAGTGCTGCTGCAGAGCCCTCTGGGACTGTGTGAGGCCAGGACCTGCTCCCACACATCCCACAGGGCTGGTGGCTTGGCTTGGGAAAGTGTCCTCCCCAGCTGTGTAATCATTTTCCATGGCATGTAGTCCTGGACAAATGGATTCTTCCCTTAGAAAATGACACTTCTTGCCTGCAGCATTAAGGAAAAGGGGTTTTATTCCTGTGGATCTGCTCCTGCTCTCCCCAGCTGCAGTGGGCTCCTGATCCACAAACAGCTCTGGTGGCTTGGATTGATTCTGCGGCTGCTGCTGCTGTTGTGCCATTTCCTGGGCCCCACTGAGCAAACAGCACAGTGACAACGGCAGGGTGACAGTCACCAGCTCAGTGACAGGAGGTCACATCCAGGGGCTCTCCCATCCCTGCTGCACCTGCACCCCACATTATGGGGCCCTGGGAGTTGGGCAGTGCATGGGCCAGGGGGAATGGCTTCACAGGATATTAGGGAGAATTTTTTAGCTGTGAGGGTGGTGAGGCCCTGGCACAGGGTCCCCAGAGCAGCTGTTTCTACCCCTGGATCCCTAAAATGTCCAAGGCCAGGCTGGACAGGGCTTGGATCACCCTGCCATAGTGGAAGGTGTCCCTGCCTGTGGCAGGGAGTGGAACAAGATGAGCTTTGAGGTCCCTTCCACCCCAAACCACTCAGGGATTTTATGATTTCAGGCCCCAGGTGTTTTGGCAGCCCCACCTGGGGTGGGGGGGACACTCCTTGGTGACAGTGATGGTGTGGATGTGGCTCCTTGGCCCGTGTTCCCAGCACTGCCCCACGAGTGTGGGATGCCAGGAGAGGGATCCCAGCCCTCCCTCTGAAATGGTGTCGCTTTGATCTGCTCACTGGTGGTTCAGTGTCCTGTCAGCCCGGGCTGGGGAAGCCGTGGGACCGTGGCCTTGTGGTCTCCTTTCACATCCTGAAACAAAAAAAACCCAAGAAAGTTTCTTTTCTGAGGCCATGCAAATCATGAGTTTTGTGCAGCACAGAGGCCCTGGAGCTCCTGTTCCTACACCTGTGGGCAGCCAGAGCTGTAATGTCCAAGCCCCAGGGAGTGACCAGGACCTCCAGGGTGATGGTGGTCCACATGTGTGTCCAAGTTCAGTGTCTCCTGAGGATCAGCTTCTCCCAGCCACCATCCCATGTGAAGTGAAAGAAAGATAACAACAAGCAGAGAAAGCAGTGGCTGAAATTTCTGTCAAACTACTTTGGCCTGTGGAGACATTTTTGGAAGGTGTTTCCCAAATTCCCCTGTGGGATGGAAATCTAAGTCCACCCCGGGTTTGCCATGGGAGGTTTCTCCCATCCCTGTGAGCTGTAGGACCTCATGCCCAGGCAGCACCTCCATCTCCAGCCCTGTAATTATCCTGTGCCAGTTATTCCTGCCCTCACTGACTCCCATGTGGAATTGGGGTGGCTTGGATTAGGAGGTGAAACAGACCTGGCTGTCTCTTTATTCCTCTTGTTCTCCTGGGTTTGCTTTTTTGGGGTTTATAAAAAAAGGAAACTTATAAACTGGGCAAGGCTGCGGAAGTGAGCAGGCAGCAGTGGGCAGGAGGGAAGCGGGGGTGCCATGAGGAAGCAGCCGGGCTGGGATGTGGTCCCTGGTCCCCTGCCAGCGCCACTGGGAGGTGCAGGACGGCCCCGTGGCCAGGAGGACGCGTGGCAGAGCCCTCTCCATGAGTTCACCCGTTTCCTTCCTCTCCAAGCAGAAAAAACCCCACGTTTTTCCCCCTCTGTTCCGCGTCTGCCCTGGAAGAAGGTTTGCTCGGGGTGATGCAGCGCCGGCAGCCTTGAGCCCCATCCCGGCACGTCCCTGTCCCTGTCCCTGCGTGTCCCCGGCCGTGCTGAGCCCGCGCTTCCCATTGTGCCCGAATCCTCTGACTCATCCGTCTCTGCTCCGCTCCAGCGCAATCCCTGGCGCGTGGCAGCCACCGGCTCACGGCCTTTCTGTTCCCCCTGCGGGGCAGCGAGCGGCCGCTTCTCCTCCCGCCCTGCCCGGCCTCCCCAGCCCATCCCACCTCCAGCATCGGCACAGGCCTGGCCTGGCACCCTTGGAGCAGGCGCTGAGTCCCCCTCCCGTTTGGATCTCTGTGTCCCAGGAGGATGAACAGTGTCCCTGTCCCTGCTCCCTGCCTCTCCAATGCATCCGTGCCCCCATGGCAGCTCCAGTTTCCGTGCCCAGAGTGGTACAGGGACCCATTCCCAGTGCAGGCTCTGGGAATCCAGTCTGGAGCTGTGGATGAAGTTGGTGACAGTTTTCTGTGGGTTTTGCTCCCCTTCCCAGCCCAGCAGTGTCAGCCTGACCCAGCTGATGCCTGCTGGGCTCTGAGGGCTGGCAGGATCATGGAGAGGAATGTCCACACTTCCCTATGGATTCCCAAGCTCAGCCTTGTTGAGTGCAGGATCCCATAGGATGCCTTAAATAAAATAAAAACCAGAAATAAGCTGGAACAGCTGCCCCCAGGCTGCTGCTTCACCCTGCCGAGCGTGTTCAGGTGCTAAATCCAGCATGGCTGGTTTTGGGGCAGGGCATCACTTTTTTGGGGAGTGCACCATTTTGGGGTGAGTACACCACTTTTTTGGGATATGCAGCGTGGATTCAGATGTTTCTTCCCACAGCATTTTCTGGCACATGCAGGACTCTGAGACATCCAAGAGCCCTGGCAGGAGAGGAAATCAAGTGGGATGGGACAGGTGGGCTCTGTGAATCCCACAGGAGCTGGAAGCTTCCCACTGGAGCCAGGAGTTCCCCAGGGAAGCCAAGAGGATTCCACCACCCCCACCATGGCTGAGTCACTCCTGCAGGTTTGGCTCACTCAGGAGTGTTTTGCACCCACCACCCCATGTCCTCCATCCCATCCAGGTGCCCAATTTGGATTTTGAGTGCAAGGAAGGAGTTAAGCAGCTACAGGCTCATGTGGATTTGGGCCAGATATTTAAAGATCCAGGGCTGGGAAGGGAAAGGGGAGGTGTGATACTCTCCAAACGCTCCCTGCAAACACCTCAGAGGCTCCCGCTGCCGGTGCCGTCCCCGCGCTCCCGACGGCGGCTGGGGAGGGGAGAGGCAGAAAATGCCTTCCTCCTATTTTTAGCTCTTCCACGGTGTCATTAGAATAATCTGGGATTGGAGAATGTGCAAAATTGCCTGGGAAGGTAGAACTCAAAATGTGAAACTGCAGGGTAGAGGTGGTGGGGATGGAGAGGAGACACATGGCAATGGTCCAGTGGGAGCTGCCCAGGGAGCAGCGGTGGTGACAGGGACGATCTGTGCTGATGTGACACAGCAATTAATAGGCATGTCCTTAATTACATCCCAGGAGAGGGGGTTTAAATAGAGATGAGGCACCTGCCAGGGTGGGTTATCCAGGCCAATGGGATGTGCTCAGCCCTGGGGACAGGTTTGCAGCCTTGTCACTGATGCCACCAGGCTCCTCACCCTGACCATGACAGTGTCCCCTCAGTGCAGCCCTTGCAAATGTTGTCTGGAGCCCGATGTGTTGGGAATAAAATACATCAGGAAGGGCTGAGCTAAATGGAGGAGCTCAACAAGGCCTTGTCAGAGAATGTCCTGCTGAACCAGGACCAAACCAGCAGAAACTACCCTCAGAAATGTCTCTCTGTGAGCCAGAGCTCGTGCAGGAGTCACAGCCCTGGGCACTGGCCCAGCTCACAGCCACCCTCCACCCCCCTTGGGTCACCCGCCCTCCTCCTCCTCCTCCTTTGCCCCTTGGACAACTTGGCAAAGTCCAAAGCTAAACATTAGCTCAGGTGTGGGAGCAGCTGCCAGTGGTCAATGTGCCGCCTGCAGCCGTCCCCTGGCCGGTTGGACCTCGTCCCCTTGCACCCAACCTCTGTTTCCATGTGTTTCTCCGCCTCATTTAAGGCACAGCCTGGTCCTTCTGCAGCTCCTGGGGCCAACCACAGTTACTCACATTTTACTCAATGTGTTCCTGGAAAAGCAGTGTCTCCCTGGCACATCCTCCATGCCCCCACCAAAGCCCTTCCTCATTGTTCTGCTGCCTTTGCACCCTCCAGTTCCCCTTGGCCTCCCTTCTCCTTTCTATCCCAGGAACTTCACCATCCCAGAACTACCTGATTTCACATCCCAATTGCAGCTTGAGTTCAGCCTGGCAAAAGCTGCAAATCCAAACCTTTGGGCTGCACTCTGGTCCTGGTGGGGGTTCACTGAGACTGTCCTGAATTTGTGCTACCTCCATGATGAGTCTTTTTTTCTTCTTGGCAAACAAGATCATTGGAAAAAAAACCAAACAACTTGGGACCCTTAAGAGTGTGGCCAGGTTGGAGAACATCCTTCCAATCCCCAGCCATCCGCCATGCCAGGTTGGAGGTGGACCAGAGCATCTTTCTCTGCCACCAGACATGAAAGAGAGGTCAGAGGCTCATGGCAAACCCTGAGCAAGTGGATATTAAGTCTTGGAGAATGAGTGGGACCCATGTGGGTGTTTGGAGCGGGGCCTTGGCAGCTGCTACCTCAACCAATCCAACTGGGAAAAAAGAGTCATCCTCAGCAGAGCAACAAGCCATGGGTCCCAGACACAACTCACTGCTCTCAGAAAGTCTTTTTATTTTGGGGGGAATAAACCCTACTCAAGGCAGGGATGGCTCCTCTACCCCCAGCGTTGCCACCCCACCCATCCCAAGGGCTCCCGCGGCTGCATTTGAACGCCGGTGGAGCGCGATCCTTGCACGGTTAATTGGATTTGGCCACTGCGACAGAAGGGCCGGGGATTAGGGTGAAGGGGAGGAATTACAGGCAGGGGCAGAAGCTGCCCTCGGGGTCTTTTGTCCCCGGGGATTATTGGCAGGGGCTGAGGACAGGGCTGGATGTCGCGGTTGGGGTTGGACCTTCAGGAATTGCAGTCGGTGTAATCGTGGTTGGTGTGACGGCTTTGTCACAGCTCCGTGGGTGGCCCTGGGCAGGGTGTGGGGGACATGGGATTGACCCCCTGCATGGACACACCTCCAGCTCTCCTCAGGCTCAGAGCTCAGTGCTGGAAATGAAGGATGCTCCAGGTGCCTTTGCAGGGAGGAGGCTGCTCGTCCAAACCCCATCCAAACCAAAAGCCAGGGTTTGCCCAATGCACTGGACACAAACACCTAAAAAGTGTTCAAATAGCAAAAAAAGTAGGAAAAAAAAAAGGCTTGGTGGTGCCAGCACTTGGGATTTTTGGCAATTCCCAGCTTGGGGAGGACACTGGATCTGCTCCAGGTCATCTGGGAGCTGATACAAGCTGGATTGTTTATCAAGGTTGGATAATGGTTTATCTAACCAAACCAAAATTCAGAAGCCAGTGGAGGTGAGAAAGTGACATAGCTGGAAGTCACCAATTCACTTCCCTGTTCAGAGACCAGGCATCTCCTGGATGAGGCAAATTCAGCACCTTGTGGCACTGTGGGAATTCCAGAGGCAAATCCTGGGGGCAAATCCCAAGGATTTGGTGAAGCAGCAGGAGTCGGCTCAGACCATGTCACCGCTCACCCTTTATCTTGGCAGGGCACCGCCATCCCCTCCCTCCTCCCATATTTATTTTGGGAGCCTGGAGAGAGCACAGCTCGTCCTTGCAGCCACACTGGTCATGCAGGACCGAAATACAGCTGGGAGGGCCGGGAGAGGCGGGAGCTGCTCGGGGCAGGTCGGAGCAGTCCTGGAACAGGAAATACCTGCTGCACCTCATGGCAGCGATTGCAGCTGTGGCCACCGGGGCGGGAATGCCCTGGACAGAGAGACTCTGCTCCCAGACTCTGCTCCCAGGCTGCTCCAGACTCATGGCTTCAGCTGTAAAAAGGACGATGAGTGACCAAGGCATCAGAAGTGCCCTTTGTACCTGCTTTGCTCCGGGCTCTCGGCAAAGTGATCACCACGGCCCAAGAGCTGTGGAAAGAGGCACCAGCCTGCCTGAGGGTGGCCAGAAATCTCCTTTTCCACCCAAATCTCCTTTTCCACCCCAATTCCTATCTCGTAGCCAACATCATCAGGTCTGGCAAAGCCGAGGATGTGATTTCACTCAGGGAGAACTGGGTGGTTCCATAGGGATGGGATGGCAACACAACAGGCTCTGGGCTCCAGTGTGGGGTGTGTGGTCAACTGGACAATCTTTGGATTTTTCCTGCAGGAGAGCAGGGAGGTTTCTCACTGCCCAAGGCGGTGCTCGGCGTCCACTGTGCAGGAGTTAATTGGGTTTTCTTTATGCTAATTGTGAGGGGAAGTGAAGAATGCCCTTAATTAATTGGAGGGCAAATCAGCCGTGCAGAACAGGCCTGGATTTACCAGCCCATGCACAAAAATCCCAGCTCTGCCCCTTGCCATAGCAACGGGAAAACGCAGGGGATTCTGCTCGTTCAGCCAAAAAACCAGCTGGGACACCCTCCTGTGTTACCCTCACTGGTGAATGGGTCCTTCCCAGGGAAAATTAGGACTCAAAAGAATATTTTGCGGGGGATTAAAAGACTCCTAGGGAAGTCTAGGTGTGTGGAATGGTTGGGTTTGCCTTGTGCTGAGGGGCCTTGGTGGGGTTTGATGGTGGCACCTGTGCTGAGCCCTGGGGGAAGGTTGTTTGTTCCAGAAGGGATGTGATTCACTCCAGGTTCTCCCACCCCTCTTCCCAGCGTGACCTAAATCCATCTGTATGGGAAGAGGGGTGGGATTAACATGTTCCCTTCTGCATAAATGATAATAATAAAAAAACTGCCCTAAAAAAAATAAATAAAAATAACACAATTCACTCTTGTGAATCAAACTTTGGGAGCAGAGAAAGTCTTTGGAGAGACCCCAGAGCTCGCCTCCGCAGCCGCTCCCAGAGGGAAATGAGATGTTTTCTCCACTTCCATTCCAAGCCTGAAACATCCCTGCCGAGACAGCTGGTTCCACAGGTCCAAAAAAAAAAA
>VWZU01018055.1:303134-314022 GCA_013397095.1 Sterrhoptilus dennistouni
GAAAAAAGAAACCCTGTGTGAGTATGAAAATCATATTGAAAAGAGCTGAAATTTAATTAGGTCACATCCTTGTGATCTGGTGATGCAAATCAGCGCCTGGCACACCGAGGCTCTGCCTGGAAAATGTGACAGAGGTTAATGAGGAAAGCACGCCGGTGGGATTTCCCTCCCAAGCTGAACAGCTGGGGAAAACATCAGGAAAACTTCGTCTCCCTCTGGATTGCTGTCAGCTGAAACCCTCCTGTGGGGCTGTTCCAGGCCTGGAGCAAAACTGGAACTGGGGCTCCCAGCCGGGGCTGCGGCGCGGGCGATGCTCGTCGGCATCGGGATGAAGCCAGACACTGGATTGGCACATTCCCACTGGAGCTTTCCCAGGGATGCCAAAGGCACTGCCAGCCCCCCAGCTGTGGGGTGTGGGTTAATATTGACCCTCTGGTTCATCCACACCCACTGTGGGTGCCATGGATTGACGAGTGGATGCCACAGTTTGTGCTCCAGTTTGTGGTGCTGAGATTGACCCCCCAATGTCTCCCTGCTGGGGTTGATCCCACCTTCCCTTTGGGGAGAAAACCCAATGTTTTTTATTCTTGCTGTCCAGGGACATGTCCTGGGAGTAAATCCATGGGGAGGACTCCTCACAGGACCCTTGGGGGATTTCTCATGATCCCCCATATGTCTTGTTTCCTCTGGGATCAAACAACTCTCCACTTCCAGCTTTCGCTCTGGAAAACGAAAGGAAAACCTTCTCCCAACCCCAGCAGCAGCAGCTTTTCCACCACATTCCCGTGATGAGGCCTCCTGCAACCCCACTTGAGATGTCTCAGATATTTTACACACACTTCTGAGTCTCAGTTTAGGAGGAGAGAGCCGGGCCACAGCTCCATTGCTTGGCAACAGATTTCCTTCCCAAAATCCCACCCCAAACCCAAGTGTTATATATAATTCAGTGGGAAGGCCCGCAGGCAACGCCCTGAGAATGCTGCTGAGGCAGCCTGAGCTGGGAGAGCTTTGTGGAGGGGATATTTTTGGGAAGAGGGGAGTTGGTGCCGGGAAGACACGGCTGGGAGATGGGGAGGTGCTCCCAAGGCTTCACACTCGTGTAAAGAAAGGGCAGAAATGCCCAGATCCAGTTCCCACAAACCAAGAAAGGATGAAGTGTCTGCCCAACAAAATCACATGGCAGCACTTGGAGCCACATCAGAGCCTTTTTTTTCCTTGCCATGAACCTCCAGCAGCCCAGAGAAGCTGTGGCTGCCCCTGGATCCCTGGAAATGTCCAAGACCGGGTTTGATGGGGCTTGGAGCAACCTGGGATAGGGAAAAGTGTCCCTGCCCATGGCAGGGAGTTGGAACTGATGAGCTTTAAAGTCCCTTCAAAACCAAACCATTCGGGGATTCTGTAACATGTGGTGTCATAGGGTCTATCTGATCCATAAAATCTGGGATTCATTCAACACAAATAGAGATAAACCTTTCCATAAATATATTTATATAGATAGATATAGATAGATATGTATATAAATGAATCTTTGCAGCTGGAGCCAGTAGCAGTCTTTGGGGTTTTCTCCCCCTTTCCCTGAGCTCACCCCCAGCACAGTAATAGATCAACATTTAAAGGCATTTCCATCCAGCTCCAGGCCTGAGCACGGCCCCACGCACGGACTGCAGCCAAGCTGAGCGTGTTGGATGTTGGCTCTGCTGCAGAAACATCATCCCATTCTTCTTTCCAAGAGCTCCAAGCTGACAAAGCAGCTGGCCTGGAAAGATGCTCAGGGAGCTCCAGCCCTGGATCACCCAGCCCTGGCAACTGGGAAGAGCTGCTGGTCCTCCTGCTCCAGTTGGCCTTTTCCAGCTTTGTTTAGAGGGAGAAGTACAGATCCCACCAAAGCTCATGGAGAAGTTTGGGACCTGCTGGAAGATGCCAAATCCCCAACCTGCTGCTTCTCTTGGAAAATGGATCCTGCAAACAAACACGCCATGTGCATCTCCCTTCCAGCACAGACAGGCCCTTTGCCAGGACAAGCAATGCCAGCACAACTGGAGTCTGGATTTCCTTGTGTGTTTGGGAAGCAGCTTCATAGCTTGCATTAATTGCTTTGTTAATTACCCTCATCCCCCTCCACCGCGTCCCTGGGGAGTGCCGATGATGCGCTCGTTGGCCACGCTGGATCAACGGGGGGGATTTTTCCCAACCCCGTTTATTTATTAGCTGGAATTACCTTCCAAACTAACAGGATTGAATGTTTTTGTTCCACTTGGCCAAGACTTTATTGACCGTGGAGAGGCAGAAATCGCTGCCACACACCCACAACGCGGGTGGAGACGCCGAGGTTGGGGATGGGGCAGCCGGATCGACATCCCAAACCCAAAGGGACTTGGAGAAGCAGCAACTTGGGCATCGTTTTTTTTTTTCCTCTGTGCTTCCCCCAAAAGCCTGGCTGTTGGCACTTAACTGACTCCAGACACGCTGTATGTGCACGTACATTCCTTGGCCATGCGATCAGCCCGGAAAAGATTGCCTTGAGCCCAGGAACCGCAGCGGGAAGGAGGCTGGGAAGAGCTGTGCAGTCACCGGGGCGGGAGCGCTGCAGCCTCCAGAAAAGCTGCAGTCAACACTTTTTTTTTTTTTCTTTCTTTTTTTTTTTTTTTTTTTTTTTTTTTTAGGAGACGTAGTGCTAAAAGAGGAACCGCTGCGGGACGCGCGGATGGAAAGGCTGAGATGGGTGTGGGGAGGGAAGTGCTGTTATTTTGGCAAAATCCCTCTTTCCTCTAGCAAATCTCCCTTTTATTAGAGTCCCAACCCTCACAGCGAGTCTTGCTCCGGTCCCTCAAGCCTTGTGTTCCAGATCCCACCAAACAGGCCCCCAAGCTGCCATTGGGAAGCTCAGCATCCCCAAAACACCTCCAGCCCCTCGACCATCAGGAATTTTGGCAACACCAGTGTGGCTGATGATCACTGAGTGATGGTGTCAGCTCCAAGCAGGGGGTGTTGGGGCAGGAACTTGCTGAGCAGCCCCAGGATGGGCTGGGATGCTCAGGAGCTGCGGCAGGAGGGCTCTGAGCCCCTGTTTTTGCCGGGATGAGATGGGCCTTCCATGCTCCATCAGCCCATCCCCAGGCCAGGAGCGCGTCACTCACTCACCGGGCGCCGCACCGGCATTTGCATAATTCCAATTACGTTTCCAAAACGGGGAACAGGCTCTGACAACTCTGCAGTGCCTCGAACAATCGGAGAAGATGGGAAATCGTTGTCTCGGACCTGATGGCCCCGCAAGCGCCTTTTGCTGGCACCGAGTCAGCGGTGGGATTGCGGCGTGGGAAAGGATGCGGCAATCCGGGTTTTGCCATCGAAACGGATGGATGTTAATGTGCTGGAGCCTCCCCCGGGCACTGCTCTGCCTCTCTGTCCTCTTGTCCCTTCATCCTCCACCCCCTGCCTCCCCAGGGGCCACCCCAGCTACCACAGCTTCTGCCTTTCCCGGTTTTCCCTCTGCCTGGAGGCAAAAGAAAAGCAGGAATGACGGAGCCTTGGTGTGTTGAGCCATCATTGCCCACGAGGCGGGCACAGCAGGATATTTCATCTCCCTGAGTCACCTCTCCCTCTCTCCCTTATCTGCCATCTGCAAGTGCTCGGGCCTGAACTGCAGGTTTGGGAAGGGGCTGTGGCTGTCCCGGAGCCTTCCCCGATGCCGCCGCGAACATTTTTGGCAACCTGGGAATGCCGGGGAGTCGGTAGATGTTAAACGAGTCCAAGGCTCCCATGCCTTAAACAGCAGCTGGTTTCCCAAGGGCGGATGCTGGCAAGTGGGACAGAGCCCAGGAGGAAGCTGCGGGTGCCCCGAGCCTCCTCTGCAGACTGAGGAACCGGCGGCCAAACGCTCCGGCTCTGCTGTTTAATTGCCCGCGGTTAATTGGCAATCCAAGCTGCGAGGAGAGACGTCAATTCATAAACCCTCAAGTGTTGGGAAGCTCCAGATTTTCCGAAGGCCCGAAAACAGCCCGGCTGCTGAATAATGCATCAGGCTGCCGAGAAGTTGGCAAACACCGGAACCAGTTAATCCACAGATCCCTCTCGGATGCCAGCACTCCTCCAGTGCCAACGGGATTAACCAGTTTCACTACTGGGAGCGTTTCTGGGAGCTGGAGAGGGGAAGGAGGAGATGTGGAGCCCCTTCTCCCCCATAGCAGGACAGGGTTGGGGGGACACTGGAGTGATGAGGAGAGAGAAAGTGAGTGTGACATCAAGGCAAGAGATTTCAGGCTTTGACCTGGAGGCCTTGGGTCAGGGAAACCCACAGGCAACTCCAAACAAGGTGGAAAATCTGCAGCTCATCCTGGCGGGGAGATGCATCCCCCTCCAAAAATCGTAATAATGGCCATGATGAAATAAAAAAAGCTGGGAAATTTTGGTGCTGCGGGTAAAAGTGTAACCTCACATCCAGGGGAAAACGCAGAGCAGGATTTCTCTGTGAGGCATCGGCCAAACAGGTACAGCAGGAGCTGAGATCCTGAGATTGCAAGCAGCGTTCCTTAAAGGAGAACACACCTCTGCTCTATTCCCTGCAATATTCCCAGCCCTCCCTAAAGAGCTGCAGCCAACGTGGCCAGGAGCAGACCCAAAGCAGAGCTGCAGGAGAGCAGCAGGAGCAGCCCAGGAGCATTGCCAGAGCTGGATGGTGACCCTGGCTCTCAAATGCCACATATTCCAAATGTTTGGAGGCAAGGGCTGGAGGACTTGGGCTTCATTAAGGAGTCCAAGGTTGTAAGATGAGCCAGATCCAGGGACGGCTCGTTGGCAGCCATTCAACTCCTTCCACAAGGCAGCGCCGGAGGCCAGCGGCTTCCACACCGGCCCTGGCTGGGCTTGGCTTTTCTTCCAGAGAGCAAATGCCAGGGAAGATCATCCCAAACCTTTGTGTCAGGCAGCAAGGAGCCACCGAGCACACCAGCAGTGTCTGTCCTGCTGCTGCCCCTCACCTCCCTGCCCAAACGCTTCTATTTTCAGTGCTGATGTGAAAACCAGTCCAGTCTGAGTCATCACAGCCCAAAAAACTCATTATATTGAAAATACGAGCAGCTCCAGAATATAGAGGATGGAATTTGAACACTGAGCAGACATTCTTTGGAGGCAGAGGTAAAGCCAATCCCTGCTGGCCTGCCAAAGCTCCCTCTCAGCGGTGTGAGGAGGGTGCTGGGGTTGGTTACAGCCTGCAAGGCACAAGTACGTGATAGGAAAAGCTTCCTGGAGAGCTGGGTCAGCTCCAGCCTCATCCAGCCCCTGTGGGGAAAGGCATCCTGGCAGATGTTGAGCTAATGGGATCTCACTGCAGGCACATCCCGCTCCAATGGCGTGTGGTGGTCCCCAGCCACAGGCTCATGCTGCTCCACAGGAGCCCCCTGCTTCCTGGGGGAAAATGTACAGAGCTCCTCAGGGCAAAAATAACAAACATCAGCAGCACAGGGACTTTGCAATCCCACGTTCCTCTCACAAAGTGCAAAGTCTCCCTTGGAGCCAGCGGTGCTGCCCAGTTAGGAGCTGTCAGCACCAGGCACAGCAGACCCTGGAACTCCCAGCCTTCATGGAATGAGTTCCTTCCCCAGTAGCGGCTTTGCAGGAATGGCAGAGGTATTTTTGGGGCTGGATTGGCACTGGATGCTTCCCTCTGCTCCTCTCTGTCCCCAGGAGCGATGAGCCAGGCTGTTGCCTTCCTCTGATGGACCCGCGTGGGATGAGAATCATCCACAAAGAAAGCAATGTGGTCTTCTCAAAAATCCAGGGTAATCCTGGGAAATTCCTTCCCTTGCTTCTGAGGTCTCCCAGCCAGCCCACCCCGTGTCCTACTCTCCTGTAACTACAGAAGTTGCTTGAGGTTTTCCCCCCAAAATGTGAAATAAAAGTGCGTTCTCATAAAACAGCTCAACAGTCATTGGATGCAATGCAGCGTTTTCTGCAGCTTTCCACAGGTTTTCATGCCTTGCAATGATGAGAGAGGAAATCTCCCCTCCTGCTCCATCAGAAACTTCGGGATGAAGCCAGTGCCTGATCCAGGCAGTGGAAAATCAAACAAGGAGTCCATTCTAGGCACAAGCATGAGGATAATTTTAGGAGTTCACAGAATCATGAAATCTCAGAATGGTTCGAGCAGGGACCTTAAAACTTATCCAATGCCACCCCTGCCATGGAGAGGGACAACTTCCACTATCCCAGGTTGATCCAAGCCCCATCCAAGCTGGCCTTGGACACTTCCAGGGATCCAGGGGCAGCCACAGCTTCTCTGGGCACCCTGTGCCAGGGTCTCCCCACCCTCCCAGCCAGAAATTCAGGCTCTTTTCTACACCTTGGCTTCCTCCTCTTCTCTGTTTAACCCCCAAGGGAGTTTTCACCCACTGAAAGGCAGCTGGGGACAGGGATCCTGTAGAGATCCAGGAGCTGGTGGCACCCCTGGGGGTTGCTCTCACCTGGTTGCTCTCACAAAACTGAAGTGTTTTATGTGTTACCAATTTCCAAGCATCATGGATTTCCATCTCACAGGACACCCATTAAACCCTTGCTGAAGCATTTTCCCTAACTAAAGCTATCTTGGAAGATGCAACTAAAAAAACCAGGAACAGAGGAGCGAAGTGCAGCCTCTGGAAGGGAAAACTTGAGGCAAAGCAAGGGCCAGAGCCTGTTAAACCACTGTGAGACTCAGCAGTGACTCACATCTTGACTTTTTTCCCCCACTCCTTTCTCAAGGAGGCCAGAGATACCTGTTCTTAAGCAAGAGCAGAGCCACTTCCTGGACAACCCCCTGCACACCCCATTTCGCGCCTGTAAAAACCACCTTCCACAGAGCTCTGACTCACCCCTGCACCTTCCAGAGCTGACACAGGGTGAAAATTACACCATCCTGCTGCTCTCAGGGTGCTCCCACTTTTGAAAGGGAGATGGATTGTGGGGCTCCACCTCGGCCCGAAGCCCTGAGAGCCTTTGCTCAGACCTAATTCCGAAACATGAGTGGCACTGGGACCTCAGAAGAGGAACTGAGTCAGTCAGTGGTGGTGACACTCACTCACCAACAGCCCCTGGGAGCTGATGCTTCCCCATGAGATGAGGGGAAAAAGTTTTTTTTTAACTTCCAGAAAGCACCAAAGCTGAGGGGATTTCAGATTCCCCACACTGAGCCTGTCAGGTTGGACAGATACTAGAAGCAAATCTGAGATAAAAAGCACAGCCGTGTATTAGAGGGAAGTCTGAGTCACAATGCTCACACCGAGGCTCCTTCCTCATCCACAGCAAGTTCTCTGCTCCTGGCAGTGCCTTTTTCCCCACTCCCAAATCCCAGTGAGAAGGGAGATCACCTCAGCTCCACCAGGCTCTCCCAGCCCCTGTGCCCAGCTGTTCTGACAATGCTTTTAAAGCGAGACACATTCTTTTGGAAGGACTTGCATTAATAATTTCCAATTAGGAATGGTGGGCACACTTTTTCCAAGCCCTTTCCATGAGGACAGGGCCCTGTGACTGGGGGCAGAGCCCTGCTGAGGGCTGAGCCCTGGCACAGTCTGGTCTCAGGCTCACCACGCTCCAATGGGACGCGATAAGCGCCGGCATTTTGAAATGTGACTCACTGCTACAGACACCGGTTCCCCCTGCTTGTCTCTCCCAGCTCCAGAGGAGTTTAATTAAGTCAGAGTAAGTTCATTTACACAGCCACACCCTGGACTGACAGCCAGGCAGAACCTGAACACCCTGGAAGGGGAAGGTTCTGCAGAGAATCGTGGCTGTGGTGGCCCCACGGTCCTGGCTGAATAATTATGGAATCACAGAATGGTTGGGGTGGGAAGGGACCTCAAAGCTCAGCTCATTCCACAGGCAAGGATGATGCTCCTGAGCATTCCCAAAGCTTTGCAAACAAGGAGGCAGTTCCAGGGCTGTGCCTGGCCTGGCACCTGCAGCTGTGGGAGCAGCCTTGGAGCCCCTTGTGTTCCCTGTGCCTGCAGAGCTCCGGCTGGGAGGTCCCTGCTGCCTGTCCCAGGGGATGGCAGCTGTCACAGGAGCCAGACCCCGCTGCTCCCCAGCCCCCCCGCAGCCCCTGCACCTGCCCAAGTCCTTTTATCGGCTCACTCGTGTCCTACCCAGGCACCACGGAGTCCCAAGGCCACATCTGTCACTCCACAAGCACCCTTAGTCACTCATCAGGCCCTTTGTCCATCCCTGCGTGTTCCACACCGGCCTCGTGGCTGCCTTTGCAGGGAATTTCCTCCCTGGAACACGGCAGTGACAGTCCCTCTGTGGCCTCACCTTCCCAAGTTACGTGGGACTGGCACCGAGGCTGGAGAACCCTGACAATAAAGTGGGAACATTAAAGCAGCATCCTCCTTTTCCACTTATAAAAATAGTCTCTCATCTAATTCTCAAAGGAATTACAGCCAGGCTTCCAATCTGGGAGATCCAGAACAGAGCCCTCTTTATGCCAGCACAACGCCCGACTCCAGCACCAGATTGCCCCTTTCTGCTTCTCTCAGAATTCAATACAAGTAACATACCAGGAGAGCTCCGCTGTATAATTGCTTTATTTTCTGCTTATTAGTTCTTTACCAACACTACAGCCATATTGAGAACACAAAATTCCTGGGTACTTCAGTCAGGGAGATCACAGGCCACAAACTCAGTCACTTGGTCGGACACGATTGAACGCCATTCAAAACTGAACTCCATAAATTCAACACGAACACAAATCGATGCACTTGGAACTCCAGACTGGTTTGTTTCGTACAGAATTCCCACTTTATCCTACTGACAGCCACTACCTCGTGCTGAGGTCCAGCTACAGCCTAGAAAGGGCGTGTTGGAAGTGAAACCTGTGGGGTTTTTGTTCGGTGGCCGCAGCCGTCGGTCGTTGACGGCTCTGCCACATGTTCCAGTAACTTTTGTCTCCCCCATCTCTTCCTCCCCGCTCCCTCCCACAAAAAAAAAAAAAAAAAAATTAAAAAAAAAATCCAGAAGCAAAAAGCAATTTTCTTTCACCTACAAAACAGAATTACAAAGTTACTTCTAAGGGGATACAAAATTGTGAAGCCAACTTAATGCAAAGGCTGCCCCAGCGCTTGGAAACACAGGAAACCAACTCAGACAAAAAAAATGAAGGTACTGAAGTTGTGTTGACTGAGAATAGGTTTAAGAAAGTTCAAGAACCATTAATAGAGCTTCAAGTTTTCCAGTTTAGGCATTTACTTTGTGCTTGGCTATTTTATTGATGCTCCAGAAGAAAACAGTAACCATATTGTTGTAATTCGAAGTTTTTATACCACCACACTGTTCATTAAGTTACAGCAACAGGAAAAGAAAAATAAAAAGCTAGAAAATAGAGCAATGATATTCCAATGGCAAAAAACCTTGGATTAAAAGAAACTAATCTCACTTCCTCTTCTTTAGGGCTGAGATGGAAGAGTTATTTCTACATTAAGCTTCTGCAGACTCTCTCTAATTCACAAAGTCCATCAATGCTCTATCTTCTAGCACCAAGAACCCATCCAGTCCCATTTTACAACCCACATCCAGAAAAGTCTCTTTTTTTTTTTTTCTTTTTTTGGAACCACACTCTAAAAGGACTTTGAAGTGCTCCAAAGCATTGGATTTCAGAAGTGAATTCAGGATTTTTAATCTTCCCATACATCTTTGGTAAGAGCTCCATGTACAAGGTACTCAGCATGCAGAGTCTCCACTGCAGCAATGTAGTGTAATGCCCCCAATTCCATGTAAAACTTATATTCTTGAAAAGAGAAAACAATTAAGGAAAAAAAAAAAAAGGAAAATAAAAGCCATTTTCTTCTGGTTTTGTAGCATACATTCCTAGAATTCCCCAAGGGGAGTTTTAACTCCTTGAGGAAATCTGAAGTTAATCCTTAAGGCTGAATAAGAACCAGCTGCTTTAACAGTTTGTGCACCCAGCGTTAATTAATACTTGATTGAGTTTTTATGCAAATACTCGCTCTGGGTGGGGTTTTTGATTGGCCAGTCCCAGCTACAGGCTGTGACATGGCTAACGAGCTGCTTTGCCCTTTAAGAACTAATTATGGAAGTTTACATTCAGCGTCGATTCTCTCTCTCTCTCCCCTCCCCGCTCTCATTAGTAGTTTCTCAATGGGCCTCAGACATCCAACATAGTTCCCTTTCCTACAGGACTAGAGCAACAATCGGGACACAGCCAGGCTCCAGCTGCTGCAGGAGCTCAGTCCAGGCTGGGAAAACTAAAGCAAGAAGAGATTTCCTCAAAATGGCCATTCCTGATGTCAGAACCCCCGGGCTGGAGCAGGGCCGGGCACGGGACTTGCCCCTTCGCGAGGCTCCAGCAGGGAAAAAGAACAATAATAATAATAATAATAATAATAACAACAATTTTCTTCTCGCTGTTGGAAAGACTCAGGAATCCTTTCAAGGTTTAGGTGTCTCCAGCTGTCTTGAGATGGAAGCGAGAGGCAAAGTAAGAGCTGGACTTTTGCCAAAACATCTGATTTAAAGTCAAAACTCACTGCAACATTTTATTGCTGCATCTGCTGGAAGGAGCCTCGGCCCGGGGACCGACACCAAGTAGTAAAAAACTGCAACTAAACCTCATTTTAGACAAAAACAAAAAAAAACCCTGCCCAGTTGCCTACCCTGGAACTACCTTCATGCCTTGTTTGCTATGTGGTGTGGGGAGCTGGTTCTGCATCCCTCCTCATGCACGATGGATGGGTCAGAACTTCCCAGCTGACATTCCAAAGCAGTTCTCACATCTCCCGGTGCCCGTTACGGTGGAATTCCCACTCTCTGCCACTGCAGGCAAGAATTCCCCTCATTAGCCTGAGCCGTGGAGCCAGACTGAGTCACTGTTTAGTTACAGATTAACAGAACTTTTTTTTTTCTC
>VWZU01018055.1:336041-348839 GCA_013397095.1 Sterrhoptilus dennistouni
CATATATATATTAAAAATACTCTATCTACTGGAAATACTCCTTATGTTCTGGAAAAGAAGATACATGTGTGTATATATATATATGAAATACTCTTTACTAGAAATACTCTTTATCTTCTGGAAAAGAAGATATATATGTATATATATATGTATGTATATATATTAAAAAATACTCTTTACCTCCTGGAAATACTCTTTACCTCCTGCTTTTATTTTTTTTCCCCCCTCAAATTTGGCTGACCAAAAAAAAGACAAAAGAAAAGGTTGGCACACAAAGCATTGCAGGGCTTCCTGCACAGTTTAGAGGCTCCTTGGGCCAAACTTCTCAGAGAATTAAATTAAGAGCACATTGCACCAAGGATTAAAAATGCACCAGTTCTCTTGTCTTAATCTTATGATGGAATCTTGAATCTTTTTAGGAACCCCTATGTGTTTTCTGAAGAGGAAGAGGAGGAGGGCAATGCTGACGTAGAGAAGGAAGAAACAGAAGAACCAAAGGGAAAAAAGAAAAAGAACAAAACCAAACAGTTGAAGAAACCTCAGAAAAACAAACCCTCATTGGTTGATGTTGATCTCAATCTGTCTGCCTATGCCAATGCCAAAAAGTAAGATTTTTCAGTAAATGTGTGTTTTTGGAGGAGGAATTTCTCTGGGTGTGCAGTTGTTGGTGATGATGTTGCAGGAGGAAGGGGTATCTTGTTAAAAATCAGAGTTAAAAATGGAAAGAGCAGCTTGTCTTGAGCTCTGGGATGGGAATTCCCCTGTCCCACAGCTGCTCTGTGGCTCTGAGACTGAATTTGGAGTCCAGTTCTGCCCAAACAAAATGCAGAGGGCTGGGCTGAGTGGGGTGAGGATCAAGGAGTGGATCTGCTGGGATTTCAGTGCCAAACCCTTGTGTCTCACAGGTACTATGACCACAAAAGACACGCAGCCAAGAAAACTCAGAAGACAGTGGAAGCTGCAGAAAAGGTATTTTTTGTTTTTCCCTTGGATTTTAGAAGATGTTTGAAAGGAAAATCCCTGCCAGTGTTCAGTGGGGAATCCTGAGCCCTAACAAAACATGAAAGGGGAAAAACAATCAGCCAGGGTTGGTTTATTCTTGACATTTTTGAGCTCAGTGGAGAATTGCAGATCCCTGATGGATCCTCCTTTTCCACCAGCAGCATTGGGAATACTCAGAGCAGGAGATATTGACAGACCAGGACTTAAAGTGGAAAATCAGTGGAAATCCTTCCAAAATCCAAGAGCTGCTTATTTCAGCTCTCCAGGGTTTGGAGATCAGGGCTGGGTGGAGCCTGCTCTGTGACCAAGTCCAGAGCCATTTCCTACCAACCTTCCCAGTGTTCAGTCAGGAATTTTGGGATTCCTGCTGGATGGTGACGCTGCTTTCTGTCCAAACAGGCTTTTAAATCAGCTGAGAAGAAGACCAAGCAAACCCTGAGGGAGGTTCAGACAGTCACCACCATCCAGAAGGCCAGAAAGGTCTATTGGCAAGTACAGCTCCATCGTCCTTCTCTCATGTCCTGTGTCAGGATGAGTCTTCCCTGCTTTGGGAGTGGAGTTATTTAGGATTTCTGGGCACTGCACTTTTGGCTGGAGTTTCCTTTAAGGTGCTGCTCAAAGTCAGAGAATCCCAGAATGGTTCCCAGGGGGAGCAACTGTGGCTGCCACATCCCTGGAAGTGTCCAGGGCCAGCTTGGAGCCTCCTGGGATAGTGGAAGGTGGGGACTGGATGATCTTTAAGGTCCCTTCCAACCCAAACCATTCTGTGCTTTAAAAAAACAAACAAATGAAACAAAATCTCAAAGCTTTTAATCACCCTAATGACTGAATCATTAAAATAGAAATAAATAGGAGGACTCTGGTGATGGTGCTTCTTGTTCCATCTCCAAATCTCACTGCCAGTGGTGCTGTAGTTGTCCCAAGCCTTGTTTTTATGTCCCAGGCATGTGGTGGAAGTAAAAATGTTTTCAGTGGCATCAATTGTAGATGCTGAGATGGATAATCCTGAGTTTGGTATCAAAAACCACCTTGTGCAATGTCCTGTTAGTTCCAGGTGTTTCTCACACCGTGGATTTGCTGGAATTTGGCAGGTTTGAGAAGTTCCTGTGGTTCATCAGCTCTGAGAATTACCTGGTCATTGCTGGCAGGGATCAGCAGCAGAACGAGCTGATCGTCAAGCGCTACCTCAAACCTGGTGAGTTCATGGAGGGGATGTGGGGGTTTCCTCCTCTTCCCCAGCTCTGGGAATGTCCAGGAGTGACATGGGAAGGTCTCTCTGCTTTGTCCTTGAGCTGGGCCTTGGATCAAAGGGAATTTTGGCAATGGGAGTTCCCCCTTTGCCATGGGGCGAGAGCAGCTTGGACGGGCTCCCCTCAGGAGGAGAAGCTGATTCTCCCTGGGACAAGGATGGGCTAAAAGGCTTCTGTGTCCCCACCCTGCCCCTTGCAGCCACACCAGGCATTTCCATCTAAGTTTAGAGCCTTCCCTGGCTCCAGGGCTGTGTGAGTGTGACTGAAGCCTCCCTTTTCCCAGGGGACATCTACGTGCACGCGGATCTGCACGGAGCCACCAGCTGCGTCATCAAGAACCCCTCAGGTACCCCGAGGACTCTGGGGCTGGCAGTGGCATGAGGATCAATCCTCCCTGGGGAGCTCCCAGGCTGGATTAGGGCAGGGTTTAACGGGTGCTGGCTGTTCCAGGTGAGCCCATCCCACCACGGACGCTGACAGAGGCGGGGACCATGGCCCTGTGCTACAGCGCTGCCTGGGACGCCCGTGTGGTCACCAGTGCCTGGTGGGTCACCCACAGCCAGGTGAGCACTGCAGACAGGAGCTTTCCCACAGGGAATTGAATCCCAGGGGATTGGGCTGTGACCACAGGCAGTTTGTGGATCAGACTTCAGTGTGAGAGTTGTGGTTTTATTCCCTGACTGTTGCTGAGCACATCCCGGGTTTATTTCCTGAGTTCCTCGCCCAGGGGTCCTAAAGCACAATGTGTGTTTGGATTATTGAAACATCCCTTAGGAAAAACCCCTTGGATACAGAGTCCTGCAGAGCTGTTCCCAGGAGTTCAGCTCTGGTTGAGTCAATGTTTCTCTTGGTGCTGTTCTCACCTCACATTGGCCTCCTGTCACAGAGATTTTATCATGGTTTTCTTTTAGGTTTCTAAAACTGCCCCCACGGGAGAATATCTCACCACTGGGAGCTTCATGATCCGAGGTGAGGCACGAGGGAACAGTGGGAATGGGATGTTTTCCCAAAGGTGCTGGGCTGTCCTGCAGTGGCAGCAGATCCCAGAAATCTGTTGGGAATGGCCTAGTCTGAGCATCAGGCAGATGCTGCAGCACTTTGAGCTGAGCCCTGGGCAGAAGTTCATTAACTCAGCTGCTTTTGAGCTCTCCTGTTCTCATCCTAGAGATAAAATAAGCCCCAGTGTAATTTTTGGTAGCCTAAAGCCTCTAATGAAAATGAATTTTGGAAGTACATCCTGCAGCATGGCTGCTAAACCTCCTCATGAGACTCTTTGTTTTTCAGGGAAAAAGAATTTCCTTCCACCTTCCTATCTGATGATGGGCTTCAGCTTCTTGTTTAAGGTACAGCTTTTCCCATGCAGCTCCTGCTGGCTTTTGTAATTTGCTTTGAGCTGCAGGAGGCTTCTTTTCTGCATCTTGCTTATCAGTATATTCCCAATTACTTCTTTTCCCACTGGGACAAATCCCATAAGAGGCTTCTTGCTGATAATGACTCTGCTTTCATTTCCATCTCAGCCCAGTGTGCACAGTCTGCATTTCAAACAGGCTCTGGGCCTTCCTGCCTCTGCCAGGGTTGTTATCCCAGCTCTGTTTGGAGCTTGGGAATGTTCAGGGAATCTGGGAGTGCAGCTCTGTGTGTGTCACCCTGACTTCTGAGCCTGGCACACTGGGGTCAGGTTTAATTTTCTTGCCTTTTGATGGCAAAAAGTGTTAAAAAGGGAAGAAAAAAGCTGAGTGAGGTGTTGTGTGAATAGCACCAGGCCTGACACAGGCTCCTGTTCTCAGGTGGACGAGAGCTGTGTGTGGAGACACCAGGAGGAGAGGAAGGTCAAAGTGCAGGATGAGGACCTGGACACGGTTTCCAGCAGTGCCACTGAGCTGGTGGCTGAGGACGTGGAGCTTTTAGGTACAGGGGAGGGGATTGAGTGCTGTGGGTGCTGCTGGGGGGATCCTCCAGGGTCTGCGTGATCCCAGAGCTTGGAGCACTGATGGGACACAGGGAATGGTCTCACACTGCCAGAGGGCAGGGATGGATGGGATATGGGGAGGAATTCCTGGCTGGGAGGGTGGGGAGGCCCTGGCACAGGGTGCCCAGATTTGCTGTGGCTGCCCCTGGATCTCTGGAAGTGTCCAAGGCCAGGCTGGACAGGACTTGGATCACTCTGGGATAATGGAAGGTGTCCCTGCCATGGCAGGAGTGGAACTGGATGGGATTTAATGTCCCTTCCAACCCAAACCATCCTGGGATCATGGCTCAGTTTGGTGTTTCTGTGTTTTCCTGCCCTGGGTGGCCCAGATGGAGGAGACAGCAGCAGTGAGGAGGAAAAAGCTGAGGGTGAGGAAGCTCCAGAGGGTGAGGAAGCTCCAGAGGGTGAGGAAGCCACAGCTGAGAGTGCCCATGAGGAGGGTGTTGCTGAGCTGGAGCAGGGAGGAGGGAACACTCCTGCTCCAGAGGCTGACTCCGAGGAGGAGGATGGAGAATCTGAGGAGGAACATGCAGAGCCCAAGAGAGAAGTGAAGGAGGAAGAGGTGAATTACCCAGACACCACAATCGACCTGTCACACCTTCAGTCCCAGAGGTGAGAGAAGCACCAGCACCTGAAACCCTGCCAGGACAAGGCTGGGATGCATTGCTGTCCTTTCTTTCCATGCTCAGCAATGGGAATGCTGCCTCATTGTCCTTTCAGGGCTGAGAAACTGAGCCCTGAGCTGCCTCTGCTGTGCCAAGCTGGTGCAGAGCAGCTGCTCTGAGCTCTGGGATGAGCTCATCTCCCTGTTGTCCCTGGAAGTGGGAGCCCTTGGAGGGTGCAAGGAGCAGGGGCTGGCTGGGTGCTCACGGGGTTTTGTGCCTGGGATGCTGCACTTTGGGGCTCCCTCGGTGCCCAGGCTGTGTGTGTTTATGTGGGAGAGGAGCTGAGATTGTTTTCTGAAGTGACTCCCAGTATTCTGCCTTTTCCAGTCACCAAAGCTGGGATTGCCTCTCTAGAAAGCTGAAAGTTACAACCAGGTTGGTGTGAATGTGGGGAGCTGCCCCACATCTGCTGATGAGCTCCTTTTCCATCTCCCCACAGGTCCCTGCAGAAAATCATCCCCAGAGAGGAAGAGCCCAGCTTGGTAAGGTCCCAGCTCTGCTGGGTGGCCCAGAGCAGTGGGAGCTGCTGGGCAGGACCTGCCCTGACCTGCCTTTCCCTCCCCAGAGTGACAGCAGGGCCCAGGGCCGGAGGCATCTCTCTGCCAAGGAGAGGAGGTGAGGCCCAGTGGGTGTTCCAGGGAACCCCAGGATGGTTTGGGGTAGAAGGACCTTAAATCCCATCTCATTCCACCCTTGCCATGGCAGGGACACCTTCCACTGTCCCAGGTTGCTCCAAGCCCCATCCAGCCTGGCCTTGGACACTTCCAGGGATCCACGGGCAGCCACAGCAAATCTGGGCTGTGTCTCTTCCCCATTCCCTCCCCATGTCTGTACCCAGCCTGATCCGTGCCCATTGTCCATCCTGCATTTCCAGGGTGAGGTGCTGCTCCTGTCCTTTAGGAATGCTGCCTGGGAACAGTTTTACTCGTGGGCTGGGGAGGTTTTTCTGAGGAGAGGCTGTTTCCAGAGTCCCTCTGGATCCCTGTGGCAGGGAAGCAGGGTGGGATTGCTGTCAGGAGAGCAGTAGCCTCTCTCATCACAACAAATGAGGATGCTGGGATTGTTCTCCTTAGAGAAATGAAGAAAAAGAAGCAGCAGAACAACTCTGAGAACTCGGAGCTGCCTGAAGAGAAGCAGAAGGAGGCAGAGACAGAGACCCAACCTGCAGCTGCTCCCAACAGCCACAAGGCTGCCCCAGCCCCTCAGCCCATCAAACGGGGCCAGAAGGTGGGCAGGGAGCAGGGGGACCCTGGGCTGAGCTGTTGGCATTGGAACATGGACAGAAATCCCAGAAATCCCAGATATCCAGGGTGGTTTCAGGATGATGGTGGTGGGGGGTTAACATGGAACTCACTGGAACCAGTCCCTTGGTTGCTGGTGAGCTGCTCTGAAAAGAGTTTGGGACATGGGGAAGGAAAGAACATGTGGGGTCATCATCTGGGGTTGCAAAACTCTACCAAAAGTTGTCATTTCTGAAGCTGCTGGTGTTTCCCCCTGCAGAGTAAAATGAAGAAGATGAAGGAGAAGTACAGGGACCAGGACGAGGAGGACCGGGAGCTCATCATGAAGCTGCTGGGGGTGAGGGGGAGCTGTGCCCTCCCTGTGGTGGCTCTGGTGGCTCCAGTCACCAGCCCTGACCCCCTGTGTCACCACAGTCTGCAGGCTCCAACAGGGAGGACAAAGGGAAAAAGGGGAAGAAAGGGAAGACAAAAGAAGAGGCAACAAAGAAGCAGCAACAGCAGAAAACCAAACCCCAGCGTCGTGCAGGGGGCAAGGAGCCCCTCCCAGCAGGAATTCTGCACGAGGCACAGGAGCCAGGCCTGGAGGAGCTGCAGGAGGAGAAGGTGAGGAATGGGATGGGAAAAGGTGAGGAACAGGGTGAGGTGAGCAGCAGGAGGGGAAAGTGACCAGCTCTGTGTCCCCGTGTCTGTCCCTTGCTGGGGCTCTCCTGGCTCAGTGTAGCTCTCCCACCCAGAGGCTGAGCAGCTCCCCATGGATTCTGGGCACTGTGCAGAGCTCTGTGCCTGTTCCCAGGGCTCAGGGAGCTCACTGGATTCCCAGAGCAGCCTAAAGCCCTGCAGCAATCCCTGTGCTCCTCCTGTTCCCAGCACAGCCAGAACTGGGGCTCGGAGCAGTCCCGAGGATCCCGTTGATCCAACACCTCCCCCTCAGCCAATGGAACCAAGTTCCCAGCCCTGGAGTTGGGCTTTGGTATCTCTGGGCTCCATCTCCCTCCTCCCAGCTCGGCGTGTGCCAGGCAGATTAGAGGTTGGAAAGAAACACTCCACCCTCCACCCACGGCAAAGTGCTGCTCTTACCTGGGTTGTGAAATGAGTTCAGTTCTCTTTGCAAGGATGGGGCTTTCTGGGGCCTCCTGATTAAAGGATTTACTGGGAACAGGGGAGGGAGAAGCAGCTCTCTGGTTCCTGCAGCTCTAATGTTTTCTCTGTCTGTGTGTGCAGGAGGAGCAGGACCAGGAGCAGCCAGGACTGGAGGTAAATAAATGCTCAGTTCTGTAAGTGCTGAGGTTGGGGCTGTGTTCCTGCTGGGACTGGGACATGTGGGAGCCCTCCAGGACTGTTTGAACCTGCTTGAATTGTAGTTTTAATTGTATTTTTAAAAATTCACCTCCTTTTGTGCCTGCCCTGCTCATTTCTACATCCTCCATAAGCCCAGAGCTGGCTCCATGGATGTTTGCCCTTGGTTTTTGCCTTGGTGGCTCTGGGATGACACAGTGAGCAGGGCAGGTTCTTCTTTAGTTTAGAAGTTTATTTACATAGAAAATTGCTTCAAACTTTTCTGTAATTACTTTTGTGTAATTACAGGCTGTGGGTGTTGCCCAGGGCTGGGAATTGGTGAATTCCTCTAAATTCCCTAATGGAGGATAACGGTGTCTGCTGGGGGAAGCTCCCTGTAACTCCACTGGGGAGCCCAAACCAAGATCCAGCACAGGATGTGATTTTAGTGATGGAACACGAATCCTGCCTTGGGAATTCATGGAATGGTTTGGGTTGGAAGGGACCTCAAAGGCTGCCTGTTCCCACCTCCTGCCCCGTGACTCCAGGGAGGGCTGAGCTCAGGGCCTGGTCCCAGTGGAATTTTGTCTCCCAGGACAGCGAGGCCCTGCTGGACTCCCTGACTGGGCAGCCCCATCCCGACGACATCCTGCTCTTTGCTGTCCCCATCTGTGCTCCCTACACAGCCATGACCAACTACAAGTGAGTGGCAGCACCTTCCTGGGAGGGGATGTGCTGAGCTCGTTTCATTTACAGAAACCTTTTCTCTGGGCAGGTATAAAGTCAAGCTCACCCCGGGCACCCAGAAGAAGGGCAAAGGTAGGTGTGAGAGCCCTGAACCCTTCCTTGTGCTCTGCCTGTTGCAGCCAGCCTGCTTTTCCAGGCTGTTTCACTCTTCCCTGTGGTGTTTTTGCAGCTGCCAAGATCGCCTTGCACAATTTCATGCAGTCCAAAGAAGCCAGTGCACGAGAGAAGGATCTGTTCCGCAGCGTCAAGGTGAGCCTTTCCCTGCAGAGTCTCCTCTGCAGAGCAGCAAAATGTTCATAAAGTGCAATTTGGGGAGGAAATGCTGCCAAAACTGAGAGTGCTGGTGGGTTTTTTGTCCGTACTCCTGGGGAAGGTCAGACTCCTGCACTGGTTTGGGGTGGAAAGGATCTGATCCATAGGCAGGGTGACCTTGCACTCTCCCAGGCTGCTCCAGGCCCTGATGTCCAGCTTTGGCCCTTTGTTTCTGCACTGTCACTCATCTAACAAAAGCAGCATCTTCCAATAAACCCTCTGGGTCTGGGAGGGGAATTTCCAGAGCAGGGGCTTGCACTGGGAGTTGAGGCTGGAGCTGTCCTGTGCCCCTCTCTCCCAGCCAGGTGCTCACCAGGGCAAAGGAAAAGGATCATCCCAGTGCTCCAGAAAGGCTTTCCTTTCCTGCTGTGCTCACTTTCTCCTCTTCTATGTTTCCCTAGGACACTGATTTGTCAAGAAATATTCCTGGGAAGGTGAAAGTGTCTGCACCTCACCTCCAGAACATGAAGAAGAAGTGATTCCATGCTGGGGGCTCTCATCCCAAACCAGACCCAGGGACACATACCCACGACCAGGACTGAATTCCAACACCCAGGACCTGCATTCCTGGTGCTTTAGCTGGACTCTGATACAAATTGCAGATAAACATGGAAGTAAATTGCTGCCATTTGGTCAGGAACATCCTTCCCTGCTGCTGCTTCTGTGCTCGTTCCCCACACTGGGCAAAGGCTCTGGAATCTGGAAATCTCCAGGGTGTTCAGTTCCAGAGCCTCCAGGAGGGCAGTTCCAATGAGAATGTTTCCTTTGGGAAGGTGCAATTGTTTCCCCCCAAACATTCCCTGGCTGTGGAGAGAACCCTGTGGAGGGGAGGAAGAGCAGGGCTCGGAGTCAGGAGAAACCCCCAGGGATCTCAGGAATTACAGCACAGGAATTGTTCTACAAGTCAACGTTTTTAATTGGTTCTTGAAGACAGCTTAAAACATGATTTCCCCCCCCCTTTCCCCACAGCAGCACGGCCTGGCCCTGTCCCCAGTGTCCCCACAGAGCTGGGGCAGCCAGGGCAGGGCTGTCCCTGTCCCCACACCCAGGGGACACCCCTGGGGCTGCTCCAGGCACAGGGGAGCTCCACAGGGCCAGGAACAGGCACAAACACTCTCAGTTACACTCGCAGGGCAGAATATCTGCTACCTAAGGTTCACAATTGAAGTTCCACAACATAAAAATTCCAAAAAAAAAAAACCAAAAAAAAACAAAACCCCAAACTACAGCCAAGCAGAGAGTAGTGGTGCTTTAACATCTCAAGGTTTTATGACAGTTTATCGACCGACAACGGGACAACTTCCAGATCCTGCTTCTCTGACCTTAAGCATCTGTGGCAAAAGGTGAAGCTGTGGCCTGAACACCACTAAAGCCACGCTCCAGAGCCGTGGTGTGCTCAGCATTCCCAGCTCCTGTCCCCACGGACATCCCCCGCTCTCGGCCCCTCGGGGCGCAGACCTGCTCCAAGCAGCAGCTTAAGCTCAGGCTCGTCTCCTCTGGCATTCAATACATTTATTGGAACATCTCACACAAAAAGAGGTTCTCTCTAGGCCATTCACATGCACGGGAGGGCGAGAAGCGACTACCTACACACAGAGGGGTCAGCACACACCTTTAATGTGCCCGGGGGCGCTCAGGAGCCCGAGGTGTTGTTGCTGCCGAAGCGCTGGTTCACGCTGTGCAGCAGGTGCTTGGGCAGGCAGTGCCACGAGCTGGCCAACATCTCCTTGAAGCAAATCACAGCTTCGAGGCACAGCCTGGAATACAGGGCTGCTGTCAGCACGGGGAGCTGCTTCTGCCAAGGGTGCTGAGGGGAATCCTCCGTCCTCAGCCCTGGCTGCGGATCTGGCAGCGTTTGGTGGAGGTGGAAATGTCCTCCAGGGTTTGAGGAACATGAATAGGTCTAATGGTAACCCTGCCCCGCTTGTCAGAGGATCCCAGGATGGTCTGGGTTGGAAGGACCTTAAATCCCATCCCATTCCACCCTTTTTCCATGGGCAGGGGACACCTTCCACCATCCCAGGGCTTCCCCACCCTCCCAGGAATTCCCTGCTGCCAGCCAAGCTGGGACAGGACAGTTCCCTGCTGAAATCCTGCTCTCTTACCTTACAAGAGATCTTGGTTGTAGGGAGAACACAAGGATTTCGTTACTGTGAGCCTGGAGGGTGGGAGAGAGACAGAGAATTGGTTCTGTGGGTGCTCAGCAGGAGCCAAAGCAGCCCAGGCTCACACAACCACAATCAGGGAATTCCAGAATGGCCTGGCTTGGAAGGAGCTTAAAGCTCATCCCACTGCAATCTGCCCTGGGCAGGGACATTGGAGGAAGCCTTGAGGAGGAAGCCTTGAGGTTTCCAAGCCTTGAGGCATCTGCACCGAGGGACTCTGGACAGGAGCAAAGCATTTCCCCCTCAGGCTTTGCACCTTTGTGATCCAGCACTGCAGATCCCATGGGAAAGGCAAGCTCAAAAGCAACTCACAGCTTTGGAATGGGCCAGAAGGTTGTTGGCACAGCCCCCAAAGATGATCACCTCGCCCTCCTCGCTGGCACAGGCCGTGTGCCACAGCCTGGGAACAGAGAGCAGCACTGCATTAACCCCAAATCCCAGCTCTGGGGAGATCCCTCCTCATCCCAGCCAGGCCAAAGGCAGAAAACCAGGAAGCACCACTGCTTTAACTCCTTAACCTGGCTCAGACCACTTCCCAAACCAGAGGGAGGAAGACTCCTGTTTTCTGTGCCACACTCGTGCAGCACAGAGGTTTTGGGGCTTTAAACTGCAGGTCACCAACTCCCATTTCCTCAGCAGGGAGCCAAGAACAGCCCTGGGTGTGCACAGGAGGACCCTGGTGACACCAGCCCCTGCCTGGTTGGTGGTGGCAGAGCAAGGACACTGGTGCTGCCACTCACAGCTCCGAGTCCTCTGCAGCCACATCAAACCCCTAAACCCCAGGATCAAATCCTAAACCTCGAGGTCAAACCCTAAACCCCAAGGTCAAACCCTAAATTCTGTGTTTCCTGCTGTTTCACAGACTGCCTGCCCTGTGTGGCCCTCCCCCAGAATTCTGAGAGCACGTAACAACCTGCACCTCTGGGACACAAGGAAAAGGAGAACTGTGAGGAGGAACCAGTGTCCTCTCTCTGGCAGCCACCACCCCTTCTGTACCCAATTTCCAGGGAATTGTCTGCCATACCTTGGTTTTTCAGAGTAGTTATGCTCAAACTGTACCCACTCGTTCTTGCTGATACAATAAATCCAGGCATCACCTGAAAACAAGCAAAATCCCATATAAAACCAGGATTTTTACTTTGGTGCAGCACATCCCATTTCTGTTCTTAGATAAATATTTTAGGAAAAGCCTTATAAAACATTGGCTGCTGTTTGACAACAGGTGTTCAACGTAACAGAGATTTATGGGGGTGAAGGTGGAGGATTGTAAAGCTGTTCACTAATTGCAATTTGCACCTTTAGATACATTTTTAGAGCAGATGAACTGCTGGAATTTCTGGTGTCACCACACCCTCAGCAACTCCTGCTCTGTGCAATGAGGAGCTGGAGCACAGGCGGAGGAATTCAGAAGGAATTCAAGGCAATCATTCGAGCTCCTGTGCACAGCTGCTCAGCAGAGCACAAAGCCACCAGCAAATCCCTTTGTGGAATGACTTACTCAGGGGCTGCTTGTCCGTGGTGAATCCTCCAAAGAGGAAGAGGTGATCCGAGGAAATGGGCGTTAAGGAATGCCACGAGCGGCCCACGGGGCAGATGCCTTGGGTGAGTCTGGCAATAAAAACACCCCAAATCACCAGCAGGGACAGCAAAATCCTGCTGCTCTCTCCTGCTCTGATGATTCCTCAGGGATCTGCAGGATACTGCAGCGACCCAGGGACAAGTTTAATTTCTTTAATGTTACGTGGCTGGAGCGTGAGCACGCACATTTCGTTCCACTCCCACGTGTCCAGGTTCAGGTAGTAAAAGTCGTTCATCCTGGACTCCTGAAACAGAGCAGAGCGTGGCTCAAACCTCCTGCTGAGGGATTTGGGTTTAGGGACAGCTCGAAAAGGGGCTGGGCTTACCCTGTATCTGCCTCCAAAGACGTACCCCCTGTTCCCGATGGTGGCGCAGGCGTGAGCGGCTCGAGGGGACGGGGTCTTGCCCTGGGGAAGGGACAGGGACAGCACAGATCAGGCACCAGGGGACAACAGAGGCTCAGCTCAACTCAGATTTAAAGCCAGCAAGGAACAGAGTGAAAAAAAAAACAAAACAAAAAACACAGCCAGTGAATCATCCTGTGTGTGCAGGCTTGTTTGTTTTTTTTTTTTTTTTTTGTTTTTTGGAAGATGA
>VWZU01018055.1:358947-376776 GCA_013397095.1 Sterrhoptilus dennistouni
AAAAAAAATTTGAAGTAAGTGGTTCAGTAATAAAAGCTGGTGATATGCATTAATTACAGGTGTTAATTACAGGTGTTGTGGGTGCATTACACAGCACCAGTGATTAAACTGCTGTGCAGCATCACACACTAAAGGGCTCAAGCATTTCCTGAGGGGAATAATAACCAAATAATTGGTTATTTCACCCAGTTCCTGCAGGAGCACGTGGCTAAAACAGCACCTGGGACAGTGGGAGGTGTCCCTGCCATGGAACATGATGGGATTTAAGGTCCCTCCCAGCCTAAAGTGGGATTTAAACCCTAATTTTAAACCCTAATTGTGGGATTCTGTAACTCCAACTCACCTGAGCAGGGAGTAAGGCTGAGTCTGAAATATCAACAAGTCACTGCAGTGACCCTGATCAAGAGGAAAAAAAAGAACCATTAAAATTGCAAACAATCTCTTTATCTCAGCATTTTCTACATTAATGTCACATTTATTACCACATGCATGATTTAGAAATTTTATACTTAACCAACTATTTATAAGGATTCTGAATTATAAATTCCTTTTTATTTTGTCAGTCAGTCTCAAGTGGGGACTCCTCAGTGGAATCAGTGGTGTGTAAATTATAATTAACTTACAATCTGTGGTGTGTAAATTATAATAATTTCCTCAGTGGGTGTGTAATTTGTAATGGTTTCAAGTTACCAATTTGAGCAGATTCTTTGAGCCAAATTCAATCTGGTTTATTTTTTTTTCCAATTAAAATCCTATATAAATTTACCAATTTGAGCAAAGTGTTTGAGCCAAACTCAATATGGGGTTTTTTTGGTGGGTTGTTTTTTTTTTTTCTTCTTTTAAAATGCTATATAAAATATCTATTTATTAATTGATTTGCTCAGAGGTTTTGGACTCCCCATCTGGGGAAGTGTCCAAGGCCAGGTTGGATGATGCCTGGAGCAACCTGGGATAGTGGGAGGTGTCCCTGCCCATGGCAGGGGGTGGATTAAATGGACTTTAACCTCCCTCCCAAGTGAAACCATTCCATGATTTTTTTACTGAATTATAATTATCCCAGTGATGGGATTTATTGTGCAGTTTACTGACCGTGTCCATAAAAAGCAAATCATCTTTGCTGCCCCCAAACACCATCACTTCTCCCTCCTGCCCAAGGCAGGCTGTGTGCCACAACCTGGAAATCAAACCAGAAACACAATCAGTGCCCAAAAACAAAGACTTGTGTGTTATCAGCAAGACAAAGCCATTATTTCAGAAGTAAAAAAATAACACCTTAAAGTAGATTATTTGTTTGTTTAACAATATCAAATAAGAGAGCATTGTGACTCCCCACCTCATGAGAGTTATGTTCATACAGACCAATGGATTTTGTCATCATTTGACTTTTCTGTACTCTGGGCACATAAACTTTGTCTTATTTATCACAACAGTGGAAAATTTGCAGGCATCTCTCCAAACCAAGCTTTTTCCTTTTGCAGTTTTCCACTTTCTTTGGTTCAGAAGTGCAATTTTCTGGGGGAGTTCTCAGTGCTGACACAGATCCCTGAGCACTTGGATCTCCAGTTCTCCTGTTCCAGTCTCACCCTTCCCCCAGGGATTCCTGGGGTCACTTTCTGGGAGTCAGTAACTGACATCACACCAAGGAAGGTTCATAAGAGACCCCACAAAAGCAAAGCCTGACTTTATCATCTTTCAGAAAGATCCTGCCCGTTCAGCAGCCACTCCTTGTGGGATTTATTTTGTCGTGATTAGATTTTTCTGGTCTACCACCACTTGCTGCTGGGCTTTAAGAGCTACTGAACAAAAAAAAAAGAAAAAATCAAAAGCACCACTGAAGTTTCATGCAAAAACAAACGTCCCCACTTTGTCTCTCCCTTCACATCAGTCCTTAGCAGGTTCCTCACCTTTTCCCTTCCTCATACCTGTGGATAGATCTGTCTCTGCCTGATTTAGGGGAACTCTGGGCTTGGTCACGGAGAACACTGGGAAGCCTTTCCTGCCTGGACTCTGGTGACACATCCTAGCTCGCTGAAACCTGAGGCTTTTCCTACTGCCTGAGAGTTTTCTGTCCTCCCATGGGCTGCTCTAAACTTATCACCTAAACATTCTAACAAAGCACGTTATTGAGATCACACAGGGTTCTTCCTTCTTCCAGCTACAGCAACAGCATCACATGGGGAATGAAAACATTGGCAATCCAGGGGTTAAACAGTTGGTTCTCTATTGAAACCCAGCATGCAAAACCTTGGCTGAGGTAAAACAGAGAGAGGAACAGTGTTTTCTACCAATTCAGGATCACCTGAGAAGGCTGTTTGTTAGAAATTGCTAACACTGGAGGTGGAAGGAAATTTATTCTCTACAGAATTTAGGGGGAGGGAATCAGAATCGCAGAAGCATCAGGAAAAGATACTCATGAATTTTATTACAAAATAAGAGAAATATATAGAAGAACTCATAGATGTATTATTGCTCTGCATTTTAAATTTTAAGAGCAATTTAAATGATTTAATGCTTTTCCAGCTGCAGAGATCCTGCAGAAAATAAAATGATGGTACAAATGCTTGACACTTAACCAGTTCAACGTAGGGACAAGGCTTTTGGTGTGGCTCCCCAGCCCTTCCCAGCCTCTTCCAGGAAAAATCACATCACAGGGAAGGTTTGGGACACTCAGGAACTGAGCACAGAGCCCTGGCTGCTCCTGCTGTGCTGTTTAAAGACTCCTCAGTCCTTAAATACCATAAAAGCATCACTGATTGTAAAACCAAAATATATTTGGTGAGGCTGAGGTCTGAGTTTATTTGGGCTGGAAAGAGTTTGAAGGGTAAAAAGGCAGAAAAGTTGGTTTGGCTGTGGCTGTTGTGTTTAAAAGACAGCCCAAAGTAGGACAAAACAGGAAGAAAAATAATTAAGGTAAAGATATTTCAGTAACAAGGCAGGGAGCAGAGCAGAACTGGACATTTTTGTATCAGAAAAAAAAAATATAAAATTGTGCTGGGAGTTCCTGGGTGAATGCAGGGAATGGATTCAATGAAAACCTGAATATTCACTATCTACAGCAAATCAGTTCGATAGTTTTTAACTCAGAAACACAGATAATGCTTCAAACACTGGGTTAACACTCAATTTTGCTTTTGAAAGAGGCACAAACTTTTTCATGGTTCTCTCCTCCCCTGTTTCTAATGATGTATAAATATTAATGAGCTTTCATTATTCCCCTTGGTTTATTCATTCCTCCAATTTTTATGGTTTTGTTCATGGAACAATAACTTGGCTACAGAGCACCAGGTTAGTTGGACACCCAGATCCTGCACCACAAAAACATCTTTTTATGCAAATAAGCACCAAATACACAAATAAAAAAATGAGGTATGAAGGCAAAAAAGGTGTTAAAGCAAACTATTCAACCACATTGCATTGATATTCTAAACTATTATTTAAAAATACTGTTCAAGGATTTAAAAATCGGTTCGTTTTGGAAAATGATTCCATTTGAGCACAAATTTTGTGTTTCTGTACCTGGGCCTGCTCTTGGGCAGATGGGTGAGCTGCTTCCATCCATTTGTTGCAATGCTGTGGATCCAACCATCACCTGCAATGGGAGAACACTCAATAATGGGGGTTTTGGGGACAAAAATTTATCTTTTTATTCACACAAATAACTCTAAGAGAATGTTTATTTAGGTAGCAGTAACATCAGCACTTCGCAAAGCTGCATCTTTTCACTCTTTGTATTTTAATGTTGTCACAGAATCCTCACTGCACAAAAATCTGGAATTAAATCACACCTAATCTCCTTCTTTTGGGTAAACTGAGAAAATCACCTCCTCCCAGCGGATTTATCTGTGAAATTATTATTTATCTTAAAATAATGTTTGCTAAATTCAGGGGTTTTTTTTCCCAGAAACAAGCTGCCTCTTCTACAAAAGCAACTCCTATGAACAATCCCACACCCTGTTTGTGTGACCTGAAATGCACACTAGAATTATAATTACTTCTATGACTCTGAATTACTTACTCAAAGGAACATTATCAGAGCTTAGTCCACCAAAAAGGAAAAGTCTGTCATCCCCAATGGGGGTCAGGGTGTGCCAGGAGCGATCCCGGGGTTTCTCTCCACTGATATTAATCCTGGGGCAAACAAAGAAACAAAAAAACCCAACATTTTTCAAACAATGATGAAAATTAATGTTAATTTGGCAGGAAAATTTCAGTTTGCCCAAGAACCACCTTGGATTTTTTTCCCCAGTGAAAAGTCAGATTAAATACTCAAATAAATTGCAGTTAATTGAGATAAAATTGGATGAATCTTGAGGGGCTACAGGCTCTTCACTCCAAGGAAAATTATTTAAAATGACACAGGGATTGTGTCAATCCTAAATCTGATCCAAAAGTTACCACCTCTTCACCTCATGCTCACCCAGAGTTTGAAATAAATATTACTAAAGAGCAGATTTCCTAAGTACAAAAGAGATGGAGGTTTATTCTTGATAAAATCTTGTGTTAAAAAAACCCCAGAGATTTGAAATCTGTTTCAGTTGAGCTGCATTGATTTTATTTTAGTTGGCTTTGCTTGAGAATGTGAACAGTAAAGATCCTGATATCCCCCAAAAAAACTAATTCATCAGAAATAATTTAATAGGGATTGCAAAAGTGCTCTGCTAAATTGGGCACTCAAGTTCAGGCCAAGTTGCAACATTTATTTGAATCCAAGTAAAGAAAAGAAGCTTCTAAAATTGGCCAAGGGGCAGCCTGGGCTTTGATGGTTAAAAAAAATATATCAAACAGATACTGATAATTGATAAAATTTTAATTTTCATGCACAAGAAATGATCCCAGTGCCAGAAATAACCAAATATTAAATAACAATTTAGTAGAGCTCAGCGTAGGGAAAGCAACTTCTGGGAAGTGGCAAAAATGAATTTTGCAATCTTCTGCTGGATGATAATCCTGGGTTAGCAGGATCATATTAAGCAATTCCTTAAGAAAGCTGTGTAGAGTTGAGTAAGGAAAAAAACCAACAAAACCTTGACTGGTTAGTAAATAAAATCATTATTTATTAATAAATAATTATTGGCTCCTTTAGTGATTAGGAGATGAAATAAATAATGAATAAATACAAACACTTTTATCTCCTGTGAGGTGCCAACAGCAGCAGACAATGTGAAAACCCCTTTTTTTCCCCCAGAATCTTAAATATATATTTTTAAAGTCTTAAATCTCTTTTTTCAGTCTCTCTAAGACTCTTTGCAGAGGTGCTGCAACAGCTGAACAGAAGATTCCTAAATTTACAGTGATCCTATATATATATATATATATATTTATATTTATATACTAAATCACAGTTAAGTCTTATGAGTTATTCCTGGATCACAAAATAGAAAAAACTTGAATTTTGGAAAAAAAAAAATCTTCATTTTTTTAGGATTTCATGGCCTTTTATGGAAGAGACCTTTTCCCAATTTGTGCTGTAATTAGCCAGTAAACCCAGCATCGAAAAAGCCCAAAAACCTGGAATTCCATATGGATAAATGTACCCAGCCTGAAAATGAGGGTGTTAAATCACTCCACACTGTGCTTTAAACAGCACCATCAGTGCTCTGGTGCAGAGCAGGAAAAGCTCAGTAACCACTATCAAATTCAATTCAATTGAAATCACAATCCAGCAGCTGTAAGGAGTCCCCAAACCCTCATTCTCCTTTTGGAAAAGCTGCATGAACAGCTCTGGAACTATTTAACAATCTGTTTCCATCTTCTGAAATCAGGTTTTTAAGTGTTTACAAACGCAAACTTACCTTCCAGACCAAGTCCAAGTGTCTAAATTCAGGCAGTGCAAATCATTCATTCTGGTTTGCTAAAACAAAGAAATAAAATCCCACTTGGGTTATTTTAAGCAAACAGTCAACAAAATGTTTCAGTGAGGCCTTCCTGGGACAGAATATTCCAAGCATCAATAGTTTGAAGAAATCTGTACCCATGTGCCTTAATATAAATCTGAATTATGTGGCAGATGAAAAGCTTTTCTCCTCACAAAAACCATGCAACTCTCAGGGAAGTGCCTGGCAGAAATATCTCCAGTCATGCAACAGAACTAAGGGGGCCAATTTTAGCTTCTAAAAGTGAAGAATTTTGTGGTTATTTATCCAGCTCCTGCAAATGTTTTTTAACTTCCATCCACAGAACTTCCTGGCAGGGAAATGCAGAAGGTGTTTTACTCTCCTATTGTTGCCTCCTGTTATTTTTTCCTTGACACTGTGAGCAGAAGTTTGTATCCTCCTGTCTGGTCACTACTCCTGGAGTATCCTGGTAGTGCTGTACTCTGTATATTCCCAGAAAAAAAGTCCAGCATTTGTGCTTTTCCCTCTTTTCCTTTTCACAAAGTGACCACCAGCAAGGTTTTAGGACCCTTTAGCTTTTTGCCATAAAATAAAAGGGGAGATCTTTCCACTTGCTCATCTGCCTGGGATTTGAGGTGGAGGAAACCTCTGACTGCCTTGGGGGTGGTGGAGAAGGTGATAAAAGGATTTCTTTCCTTGACTGGGAGCTGTGGTTCCCCTGGGGACTACAAAAAACCATCTGGGAAGTAGGGAAATGTTTCTTGCCTTACCTTCCAACTCCTTTTCTCCCTGGGCAGTCCATAGATCTATTAGAAAAAGCCTTTCTCCAGCTTGCAGATCCTCCTGAGGCAGAACTAGGCTGAAAGGAGTGTTTGTAACCCCTAGGAGTGAGGCTGAGGGACTTCCAGAGCTTGTCCAGCAGAGCTCTGGGAAGTCTCTCAGGGATTTCAGGGAACAGCAAAGTTTTTCAGGAATGCTACAACCTCCTCTGCCAAGTGCTGCTGACCCTGCTGTCCTGGCAAGGGAATGGGAACCAGCACTTTGGGGAGGGCAACAGGATAAAGACAAGCAGATTGTGAGGGTTTGGGGCATTGCCTGAGACATTTTATCCCTCAAGAGGGTGACTAAAAACAACCAAGTGTGACCAGGGGAACAGATCTGTCTTCCATGACAACTCTATCCAGCTTCCTGCTCCTTCTGGAGGGGATCAAATCCATGCATGAGGGGATCAAATCCACTTAACAGAAAACAAAATCCAGTTGGGATCTTCTGCACATGTGGGGAAAACCCAACATCCTGGCCTCTACAGATGAAAATATTCAATCATGGTGGAGTAATACAATTTGATATGAAGGGCATCTATCAAAGGAAGTTGCTGTTGGGTTGAAAATTAAGGTTTCAAGAGGATCCTGTTCAAGAGCTCCTCACTGACTTTCCTTTCCTGGGCATTAGGCAGAAGATGGAGAAGTTCTCTGTTTCCTGCTCCCTGGGAAATCAATGTTATCATCTTTGCATTCTCAGCTGGACAGATGCAGAATTACAGCAACCTCATTTTGAATTTTCGAATTCAAACCACCAGCAGCTGTCCAAGCTTCAGGCCTGTAACAAACCAAACCACCTTTCTACCCAGCCTTTCTTTGGGAAGCTGGAACCACACAGGATCATCCCTTGCCACACAGTTTCTCCTGCAGCTTCTCACAGATTCCTGTTTCCAGCTCTATTTCATCATTCTGCTGCCAATCCTAACATGATTTTTAATTGGCTTAAGAGCACCAAACCTCCAAAGAGGGTTGGCATTTCCCCTGGAGCTCCAAGGGCTCCTGAGACACTCTGTTCATCTCTGGCAAGTTCATTTCTTTGCAGCCCAGCCAAGCAGGACCTGCTTTGTCTCAGGATTAGCACATGGAAAGGCTGTCAGGGTGACATTATTCCCAGCTCACTGCTGGCACAGGGAACTCTGCAGCTCTCCCTCCTGGATTTACAATCAGCTATTCCAGCTCCAAGCTTTGCCAAGAGAAGGATTGCAGCTCCATGGATCTTCTGAGCTTTGCTGACAAGGAGGGGTGACAGGAAATTATAAACATGCTTACATTAAGGCACCAGATGTGTGGAGAGCTGCTGCAAAGGCTTTGGTTTATTTACTTCATTCTCAACATGAATTTTTTTTTCCACTTAAATCAAACACAAGACTCGCATCAACTTCTGGACTAACTCTCCTTCCTTCCCACTTTCTCCCATTTCTGTTTTTCCAGGGGCTTACCTGAAGGAACTGAGTCCACATAACACTTCTGAGCCTGTTTTCAAATGACTCCTGGTACAACTGATTCTCTCATCATCATCATCACCATCATCATCATCTTCTTTTACCAGTTCTAGCTCCAAGTTTGGAAAAAGGTGCCCTTTCCTCCCAGAAAGATGAATAGGAGAAGCCTCATGACACTTCCTGGCCCTTTCTGGTTCCTTGCAGAGCCTTTTCCCTGGGAAGATTTGTATTATGGTGAACTAGAAGGAGAAGGAGGAGCAGAGCAACCCCGTGTTTGCTCCTTAATTTCTGGAGAAAAGCAAAACTTCATCCTTTGGGGAGGGATTATTGCTGGTGTAAGGAAATTTAAGTGTTTTTCTGCTGTCTTTAGCTCTTTCTTTTCATGACTTACATTAATTCCTCAAGCCCCACTGAATGTTCCCTCACCTTTTTTATGTCTCCTTCCATTTATTTCTAGGACAGAAAAAGGATCAATAATAATCACCAAGGTGAAAATTACACTTTGCTGCTCCCCTACAGAATTAAACACAGCTTTCCACAATTTCACTCTTCTCTGACACGGCTTCCCAAGTGGCTTCACCGAAATTTAGCAAGTTTCTAAGGAAGCTGAAGAGAAAAACCTTTTGAGATCAGAATGCTGCAGTCAAACAGAGTTAAAACAGAAGCCTGAGGGCAGATCCTCTGAGGGCAGTGCAGGAATGACAGGTGAGCTCCAGTTAAATCTGAATTTCACTGGCAGAGGCTGCACAAAACCCCAGCTGGAGTCAGAGCAGTTCAAGAGTGCAGCAAGCCCAGGGTGCTGACACCCTGACTCACTGACACAACCCAACAAAGAGGAGGCTTTGGAGGTGCTCAGGAGGAACTGGCAGGGCAGGACCAAACCATCCAAGGGACATTTACATCTCCACATTTGGGTTTTTCCCCCTCTCAGCTCCCTGAGGGAGGAGCAGGACTTGGCTGTGGGTCAGCAAAGGTTCAGCTGTGAGCACACAGGACAGGGATAACCCTGATTTTTCTCCAATCTCTTTATTTCCTTCAGTTATTTGCAAACCCAAGTTTGTCCAAGCCTAGAGCTCTGGGAAGTGCTGAGTGCAGCTCTCTCAGGCTTGAGCAACAATTCCAGAGACCCTGAATCAAAGGTCACATAAATGACAAGAACAAACAGGATCAATTTTCATTATTTTCTTTTCTGTTTGCTCTGGAAAAGCACTTAAATAAAAACCTTCCTGCAGGTGTGGGAGGCAATGGAGAGTGGGTCACTCTGCTCCTGCCTGGTGTGTGGGGCTGGTTTTCTGGCAGGAAAGCAGATTTGCCAGAGGAATGTTCCAGCAGGGAAATCAGGGAATGGGGAACAAAGGGCAGTTTTACACTGCTCTGTTTGCCAGGATTTGGGAATACAGGGGTGAGGCTGTGGCAGCTTTCCAAGGTGGAGCTGGAATATGTTCATTCCCAAACTTCTTTTCATTCCCTTCTCTTTCTTTTTTTTTTTTTTAAGACCAGAACTACAGGAACACAGCACTGGGAGCTCTCAGAAGCTTCTTCACTGTCACTTTTTTTGGAGAGAGAAAACATCCAGGCTCATCCTTCTAGCTGAGTAGGATTAAAGGCTCTAAATCAGCTGTAGTGAAAAGAGCTAAAAACTTCAATTAAAAATAAACCACAAGAGTGCACAGTCACTGAAATTGGGAAGGTTTTGCACTTGCCTTACAGGACCTGCTCCTTACATCAGTGCTTCAGCAGAGAGGAACTGAGTAGAAAATCTCCTTTAATTAGCACTGGAGAAATTCCAAGTGCTGCTGAGAGGTTTGAGTATCTCCCTGCTTACCAGTGGTGGCTTCATGGAATTTAATCAGTGGGGTGGTGCCTGTGGCTTTTTTTTTTTTTTAAAGTTAAAAAGAGTCAGGAAGAGTTAAAATGACACAGCCACAATCCAAGCCTAAATTATTTATGCACAGATTGCATCTTTTTGTCTGTTACCTCTTCCAGACATCTGTATTTCAGTCACTTATGAGCAAAAAAAAGGCAAAATTCAATGCTAAAGCCAACTCTAATCTGTTATTTACCACACAATCATCTGTGTTTTACCTTTTTCTGGGACAATCATTAACATTACAGACAGAAATATTCTTCTTTTTGTAGAGGGTGGTGACAAGCAGCATCCTGGATTTAGAGCCCTGAACATCCAGGTTACGCCAAAGACATTTGGGATTTTTTTTTTCTCCTACTACGAAATGACAAAAAAGAAAAAAAAAAACCACCAAAAAACCTGCCAGGAAAATAATATGACTGTCAAGAAAATATTGAATTACCAGCACTCGTCCTCCAAAGATGTAACCTTTGTTTCCCAGCACAGCACATGTGTGAGCTGCTCGAGGCTGAGGTGGATCTCCACCCTGAAAGGAGCAAAAAAAAAAAATCCATCAGAACAGCAAAAAAAATCTCCTGGGCAGTTTTATTTTGTGACCTACAAATCATCAGGAGCTGTTACTAAAACCTCTGGAAATCACATCTTGAAATTTGATGTTAAATCCACGTGCCACAAAGTCCTCCCTGTGGAAATCAGAACCAAAGGTGGCAAAAGTGGCTTTTACTTTGCAGTGGTAATTTTAGATTTTGCATTTGGTTTTAGAGGAATTTTGAGACATCTTGTAAATCCCATAAAATGCTGCCAGACAGTCCTTAAAGTATACGACTTCTGCTGAGTTCTTAGATAAATTCACCTGGATTTTATGAACTTTATAGAATATTTTCATCTCAATAAGTCAGAGCTCTCCTGTTCTCAGGTTATCCATGGTAATTGGACATGGATACAGTTTCCCAAAGGGCTGGAGCCAGGCTGGGAGAGCTGGGAATGTTCCCCTGGAGAGGAGAAGCTCCAGGGAGAGCTCAGAGCCCCTGGCAGGGCCTGAAGGGGCTCCAGGAGAGCTGGAGAGGGACTGGGGACAAGGGATGGAGGGACAGGACACAGGGAATGGCTTTAGGCTGGAAAAGGGGAGATTTGGGTGGGATATTGAGAACTGGGAATTCCTGGCTGGGCTGGAATTCCCAGATTTGCTATGGCTGCCCCTGGATCCCTGGCAGTGCCCAGGGCAGGTTGGATGAAGCTTGGAGAGTCCTGGGACTGTGGGAGGTGTCCCTGCCCAGTTTCTAGAGCACAATAATTATTCCAAACTCAGTAAAATCCCAGTTGTTGTTGAGATGTGAGACTGAAAACCACTCACTCGAATTGTTGGCTGAGACCAAGTCTGTGTGGTTGTATCAAAAACATGAACATCATTGTGCCATCCCCAGAATATCTGTCCTTCCTGAAAAAAAAAAAGAAATAACGATAATAAAATATTTTATTTTAAAATAAAAAGGATATTGAGGGATACAAACCTGGAAGGGATGTGTCCAGATAGAAAATACAGTAAAATAGGCAATTTCATTAAAAGATGTGGTGAGATTTTTAACAATGCTGCAGCATTGAAGGTCAGCAGCACCTGGGCATGTTCAGGTTGCTGACATCTGAAAATTAACTTTGGGCCCCAACATCAGACACTGCAGCAAATTTTACCTTCTAAATTTTATTGTAATACACTGAGAAATAAATAGATTGTAATAAAACCCACTTCTTGTGTGGCAATCTGTAACATTTGATGTCAGGAGCTTCCTGTCAATACTCTGCTCAGTCATCTTTGTATTAACTATAAGGAATTACTGTAGCAAAGTTGATAAATCCAGGCATCTTTCTGGAGAATAAATTCAATAAATTAACTCAGACTATTTGTCCATTAGACTTGAGAAGCTATAAATTCCCTGATGTTACTTCAAAGAAAACATAAAAATTTCTGGGAGTTTCAGCTTGAAAATCTTGCCTTTCTCCTGCTTTGACAGCATTTCATTTATTGCACTCCAAGCCCAGCACTGGGAATTTGGAATATGTGAAACAACCACCACTCCCAACGTGCAGTATCTGGAATTTCAAACCTTAAAAAGATTCCAAATTTGCATTTCTGCTGATGCCAGAAATAAAAATCAGATTCTCATGCTCATCAAGGATGATAAAAAGGATCTTTTTCTTTTATTTCCCTCAATCAGAAAGGACAAATCAGAGGGAATGGGGACAAATCCCTTACCCAAAATGCATCGTGGACATCGAAACAATCACTGAGCTCGTTGTGCTTCCTGCAGCCATAACCTCCAAAATAAATGAGCCTGAAACAACAAAGCCAGTTCATTGAGCTGTTCTGTAAATAAGATTAAAATGGAGAAGCTGCATTAATGAGTGCTTTGGGTTCCTACTGCAGTCACACCAACAATGGGAATGTTTTGTGTAGCACCTGATGATGCAAACCCCAAAGCAGGTGAAGGTCACAGCCACACCCTCAACAAACCTGACTGGAACCCACACAAGGAAATTATTGAGACTTTGACACCTCAAAGTCTCTGTTTCTCTCTGCAGAAGTTTATTTCCAGTGCTGTTTGCAGCCAGGCCAGTGAAATGCCTCCTTCTCTGCCCTTCCCCAGTGAAATTCCTGTGCTCCTGCTGTGTTTTCTGACCTTTTGTGTCTAACTTTTGGTGAGAAATGTTCCCAAGGTTTGTCCTACAGTCCCTTTTTGGCTTAAAATCAGATTTTTCAACCAAGCACTACTGAATCTCCCATTGCCAGGATCTTCACACACCTCCCAGCCCAGTATTCCAGCCAGGAAAGGGCCATTCATAAATCATCCTTTTTTTTTTTTTTAACATCAAAAGGTTTTATTCCATCATCTAAACCAGGTGATTTGCTCAGCATGCAGATGACACAATACTCTGAATAAATGCATTTGGTATTGAATGGTCTTGTGTTAACAGCCAGGGAGTTGTTCAAATATCTGTATTTTCCTATCTCCTGCAGTTAAATTAGAATTACAAAAGCAAGATGTGGCACCCAGGGGCATTGCATAGCTCATGCAAAACCTCTTTAGATGTGGAGTCTAGAAAGAGATAAATCATTTCCATCTGATAATGTTCACAATAAATCACATTTTGGCTTGTTTGTAACAGATTTAATAATAAATCACTGACATGGCACCTGCTTGTGATCACTTCTGCCTCATTATCCAGCCATTTTCCAAAATAAACACAAAATCTGGAGTATTTCTGTTTGGCCAAGTCTGTTTTCTAAACACCCTCAGTCACTTTTCCACCACAAATCTCCAGGCTGACTCAGTCCTTGCAAGATAAAAATAATCACTGGGATGCCTTTGCAACTGCCAGCTGTTAAAATCCTTGGATAAAATTAAAATCCTTGGAAATGCACTGAATGGATTTATTGCAGGTAAATATTTAAGGCTTAAAATAATGCATGTGACAGAGAAAGTGATTTTTATGGTGTTTTTCAATATAATAGATGCAAAATAGCTTTCTAAAGTATAAAACATTCCATAAACTTTCCCTAAATTTCCCAGCCCTCTCTCAAAGTGGGATTTTATTTGCCATTAGTTCAGCTCAAATGTGAGGAAACTCTGGTACAAAGTTGTTACAAAATCCCCCAGCAAGTCAAGCTAAAAATCAGTTTCCTCCATCCCAAACCTGAGTTCTCTTCACTTTTTAACACTTCCTCTCTGCAATTAACACAAATTAAATATTTTTTTTTAATGGGTTACCTGTTTTTGTACACCCAGCAGGAGAGTTTGTCACGAGGTGTGGGAGGTTGACCTTTAAAGTTTGTGATTTTTTTCCACCTGTAGGTTCCGGTTTTTGTTCTCAAATTGACGTAATACAGCTTGAAAGGAACAACAGAAAAAAATGACAATTTTTCAGTCTAAAGCACAAATCACCACCAGAAAAGAAAAACCAACCCACCACCTTCAGAAGCCTGGAAGTAAAAGAGGAACTGGCAGTGAGTTTATGATGGCAAATACAGCACAAAAACAAAGTTAAAGGGGGAGAATTGGCAGAAAGTTTCACATTTCACTGATTTTCTAATCAGAAGTCAACTCGATTGACTTTATTTATATTAAATGATGAAACAACTGATTTCATCTCTTTTGTTAATTCAGTTTTCACTTACAAGGAAAGCTGGTAGCTCTATTTTAACCTGGATTATTTAAAGCAGTGAATTGCTATCAAAGAGCAAAAATAAAAGTGATATTCAGGGATTAGTCTCAATGAAGGGTGTCAAAACATTTTTTTAAAACCACTTGGGGAAGCACTGGCATAAATACAGAAAGTTTCAGAAAAAAATAAAGCTTTTCCTCAAATTTCTATTTAATTCATATACAAATACATCAGATAAAGAGCAAAGTCAGTATTAGTTATTAAAAGTAGCTATTAAAATACAATTTTATGGAAAGAAACAAAGATTACAATACCCTGTTGCTGTATCCTTTGTCATCAAATCCCCCAAAAATGTACAGCTTGCCATTGATGCTGGCCCCACAGCTGCCTGACATGGAGGTGGGTAACTCCCCTTCCATCAGGTGCATTGTCCTGCAATTTCAAAAAAACACATTCAGCCTCTTCAAATCTGCCCAAAATGTAACAATTCCAAATAGATTTATTCAGAATTTTCAGATTTTAAAAGGTGAAAATAAAGTTTGGGTCATAATGAGGATTAGGAGCTACAGGTGAAGTTGGGCTCCTGTGGTGGAATAAAACTTCCAGGTGGGTACTGTGTGATTTATAAAGTATCTTGATTTTTCTGGAGGTGAAATTCACAGTGGCAGAGCTTTAGTAGAACTGAAACGTTAATTATTCGAAATCTGGAAATACTGTTAACTCCAGGAATTCCTGAAATGAGGATCTGGCATTGCTGGGATGTCAGAAATGGAAAACTGAGGCTCCTGCTGGGCCCTGCACGTTTGAAACTGTGCTGAGAGCTCAGCCAGGTCAGCAGCAGATTCCTGGGTAAATATAACCCTGAAGGAAAAAAAAAAAAGTTCTGTTTAACCCAGATCACTTTCCTGATCCCTGGGAGCACAAACTGCTGGGCTGGGACAGCAGGGAAAAAAAACCAAGGGAGTGTGGAGCAACCCTGGCCCACAGGAAAGGGATAAAAAATCATGGGCTGTAGGGGGGAAAAATGGGGAGAAAAAGGGAAAAGAAGGGGGGAAAGGGGAAAATATATGGGGCAAAAGACTGGGGGGAAAGGGAAGAAAGGGCAGGAGAGGAAAGGGGACAAAAGGGGGGAGAGAGAAAAGGGGGGGAAAAAGGGGGGAAGGAAATAAAAAAGGAGGGGAAGAAAGAAAGAGGGAGGAAAAAAGAAAGTGGAAGGAAAGAGAAAAAGAGAAGAAAAAAAGAAATGGAGAGAAAGAGGAAAAAAAAAGGAAGTTCTAAGTTATTTTTGAGTTGCAGTGTATATGGACTTAACACTGAAAATAACAAATACATAACTGTAAGTAGATCAAGAGCCCAAGTAGCCAGTGTTTAACTGTTCTAACATAAAAATTAATGTAAAAAAAAATAAACTGCCAAGTAAATGCACCTGTGTTAACAGAGCCTGGAGCCAACCATTTCCACCATCCCCTTGCACACCATCATTAGACCTCAGCAAAGGTTGTGTTTCCTGGAGTTGTTTACATCCAACACCTGCTATTTACCATGACCAACATCCCTGAAGGCTTTTCCCTGCCCATCAGTGACAAAAATCAGCTTTAGAGAACAATTCAATGGGAATGGAGCCACTTGCCATAGGCCACTGTCCATGTCATAGATCCAGAGCTCGTCGCTGGGCAGATAAACTTCATTCTCTTCAATGGACTGGAAGGGGAACAAGGTGAAAATGTTAAACCAGTTCTGCTTTTCCTTGTTTGCACATGAAATGCCAAGCCATGTAACTCAGCAACACTGAGTGAGCTGAAGGAAACCAGAGCAGGAGTCACACCCCAGTGTTACTGCTCTGATCAGAAAACTAATTTATTGTATAAATAAACAATTTAATTCTTCCTCAGGGCCGCTTGATAAAGGCACAGATTGACCAACTCAACATTTGGCCAAGGAAAGATGTGGAACAACATCAGCCAGGTTTGAAGCTCCTGAATTAAAACTCATTTCAGGTACTTTTAATCAGGAGCTGTTTCCATGGGCATAGTGGAAAACTGTAGAGTAAAAAATAGAATGTAAAAAGTGGACTGAAAACACAGAAAGTCACTGGCAGCAGTAGCTTGAAAGACCAAGATGTCAAATATAAAAGAGAAAATTAATTCGTCTGTGGAAAAAAAAGATTCATGAAGGCTCCCTTAATGACAGGGGTCATTAAGAAAGAAAAATAATTTGAGAACTAATGATGAGGAATAACAACAAACAGGAGAGGAAGCCCCAAAAAAATGCAGTATTCATGGTGAGTAACAGCTACAGCATTAATTACTGCCTTGGCACTAGAAAGAAATTAAAGCCTGGCAGTGAGTAAGCAGCCAGAGTCAGTAAATAAATAAAAACTGGCTCAAAATTAAATGAATGTGAAGCAGCTGAACGCAAAACTAAAATTTAATTACTGACAATTCAGTTGCTCATATTGCTGACTTCAAACTGAGTTTTATTATGACTTTCTCACTCTGAAAGGTGCCAAGCAGGCAGGTACATCCTATTTGTGGTACATTTATTCTGCCAGGTACCTCTGCTCTGCTGTTACACACTCCTGGCAGCTTCTGCAACCTGCACAAGTTGAGTCAATTTAATCTGGATATGTCAGAGGTCAGGCACTTGCCAAAAATAAAGTTTGCTGGGCAGGACTCCACCAGCAACACGGTGAAAAATGATTTATCTGTATAAAGGGCTGCTCACAGAACAACAATTTTCATAATATTTTCAACAGATAAATAAGTAAAACTACTCAGAACACTTGCAAAGTTTATCTGCCAAACTTCAAACACGTTGTGTCTTGAATGTGCCACGGACACACAGTTTTTTATTTGAAAACAGTGTTTGTGCTCATTAGTTCACCCTCAGTTTTAAAGAGGGGAGCATAAAAACCACTTTTTATGATTTAGATTTTTATGATTTTATGATTTTTATGAAAAATATTACCAGTGATTTAGGGGATATTTAGTTTAACAGAGTATTATGGAGTTTAAATCCAGGAGTCTCCCACTAAAGTTGAGTACCGAAGGACAAGCCTGGAACATTTTAAAGTTACTTTAGCCCGTGAAAAATATAGATAAGAATATGAAATATCTTTACAGAAATAACAGTTTCTACCTGACCAGGAATTACACTAAGCACAGGTATTTTCAATTTTATGGCCGATGTGCCCAGACAGACAAAATGAACAGATAAATATAAAGAGAAAAACAACACTTAGTAAAACTCAGTGGATGTATTTAATGTAGTATCATTCTTAGCTCCCTTTTGGGTCGAATTCATAGAGTTAAAAGACACAAGGAGTTATGACAGAACCAGAAGTGTTCTTTCTATGAAAAACAAAAACCAAAAACAAACAAAAATAAAATTCGTGGCTTTTAGCCTGCCACCAGCTTGTTTCTGAGGTGACAGCAGCGCTTTGTACGGGAGGAAAACACACTGTAAACACAATAAATAAAAATCGCGGGGACCCGGCAGCGAGAACACGGACTGCACCCTGGAAAAGCCGAGCCACAAATTACAGCCATTGAGGATTGAAAGGAGACGCGCTCTGAGGAGCGGAGGGCGCGATGGAAAAGGGCCGGGAGCGAAGCGGCTCCGCCAGCCCTTCCCCACACGGGCTCCGTGACGGCGGCGCCGCAACCGGGGCGGGAGGAGGGCGCTGATCGCGGGCTGCCCGCGCCGGG
>VWZU01018056.1:1158-145722 GCA_013397095.1 Sterrhoptilus dennistouni
CTGCCGCCGCGGACACGGGGCTGCGGGCTGGGCTCTGCCGCCCGCCCTTTGTCTGCCGCCGGGTCCTGTCCCTGCCCCGTCCCCGCCCTTGCCTTCACTAACCAGCTTCTGCCCCTGGCTCAGCTCCTGGGTCCCAGCCCCTGCCCTGCCTTTGCCTCGGTCCCTGTGCCTCCCCTGCCCCTTCCCCTGCCCCTGTCCCAGCCCTTACTCCCCACCCTGACACCTGAAGGATCGTGGTCCCTCCTTGTTCCCTTGCCCCTGTCGCTCAGCCCTTACCCAATTGTCTCTGCTTCTACCCCTTTATCCATCCTTTTGTCCCTCTGCTCTATCCCCGTCCTTTAGCCCTGTTCATGTCCTTGTTTCTCTGTCCCTGCCCTGTGCACCTGCTCCATCCCCTATATTTTTGCCCCTATTCCTCTGCCCCAGTCCCTGTCCCTTCACCTCAGCTCCTATTCCTGCCCTTCTGCCCCTGCCCCTGTCCACGTCCCAGCCACAGCCTCTGCTGTACCCCACTGTTGGGGAAAAGTGAGATTTTTACTTTAACCTTCCCCACTGCCATTTCAAAATGATGCACGTGCACACACATCCCCAGAGGTGGGTCGGGCAGCTCTGGAGGGGGCAATGTGAGTCCCTGGGCAGTGCAGTTCCTTGGGAGGAGGCTTCAGCTCCTCAAGGATGTGTGCCCACGCCCTTTATCCCAGCAAGAAGAGCAAGCCAGTGGAGACCAGAATGGGAATGAGAAACTGAATATAAATCACTGGCAAGTTGAACAATTCATAAAAACATAAAATTTTAACAAAGCAGGACTGACAGAGGGCATCAGGAGATGGGAGCAAATCCACAAAGGTTTAAAGCATCCACCATGCTGCTCCTGGACCCTGCCCAAGGGCCAGAGGCAGCCGGGGTGAGCGGCAGTGACATGATGTAATTGGAAAGGAGAGCCTACCTGCCAGCATTTTTGAAGTGCAAAACTGGCATGGTCCAGGGGCTCCCTCCTGGACTGGTTTCAGTGCCAGAGGGAAAGGTTCCCTCCACGGAGGTGCAAGCCACATGGATGGCACCACGCAGCTGCCCCACGTCCGTGCAGGCTGCTTCCCTGGCCCACCTCCCACCCAGCTGACGGAGAGCCGGCCGCAGTGGCCCGGGGGACATCCTTGCCATCTGCCCAACCTGCCTTTTCCTCTGGCTCTGCACTGAGCCTGAGTTCACCACCACCAGCAAAACTTCACTGTGTTTCCTGTCTTACTGGGTTGTGCCTCACTAGGGATGGAGTGAGGTGATGTCCCTCATCCCTTGGATGGAGAAATGCGCTGCTTTTGCTGTAAATACAAAAGCCACCAGTGGTGCAACATGCAGGGGATGTAACACCTGTCCCACCACTGGCTGGTGGGTGTCCCTGGCCACTGCTGTGGAAACTGGGCCTGACAGCAGCTGGTGAGGAGTCAGCTTGGTTCCAAGGCTTTCTTTTTTGGGTGGTTTATTTGTTTTTCAGCTTTGGGTATTTGCTTGTTTTGGTGGTTATTTTTTAACATCTGCGCCTACCCCATATATTTCAATGCTTGTAAAAGTGACAGACTAATAATATAATTTCCTCATGCCAAAATCTCATGCAGGCAAAAGCTGTGTGGGGTCACTGGTGAAACCACTGCCAACAGGGTGTGCTTTCCCTTGTTCACTCCTGCTTCCCTCCAGCAAGGGTTTGCCAGCGAGGCCAGGCTGTGCCAGAGGGGCTTCAGCAGAGCAAACACACCCCGGCTCATGCCTGCTCTGCCCAGCAGCCATGGAAAGTTGGCCAGTCATTTTGGAGGAGGCTGCTAGACGTGGCCAACTCTCTTGTAAAAAAAGGAAGCAGTAGGGAAAGGGGGTGATGGGGTCCCAGTGCTGTAGCAGGAGGGGATGCCATCCATCCCTTTCAGGATGCTACTGTGCCAGTTTCCAGCAAAGCCTTTTCATCTTTTTTTTCAAGAGCTAATTCCCTAAATAATCTTGGGACCATGGGATGGCTAACCTGCCAGCAGATTTTGGGGCTAAGATTAGCACTCTCTAAACTCACTGGGATTTGGATAGGGCCTGTGCTGATGAATTTTACACAATTTTCTTTGTTTCTAGCTGCTTAGTATCCAGAGCAGCCAGGACAGTTAGTGAAGCCAGCAACAGCTCTTTCTTCCAGGAGGTGTGTGTCACTTATCAAGACAGGAGAGTCAGTAAAAGAAGATAAAAATGTAACAACTCCACTTGGAAGTCTTGTGCCTCTCCTTCGTAATCTTCATCCTCCATTTCTTTATGTTATGCCTTCCTCTCTCCTTTGTTTCTTACACTTTCACAAGATCTCTAACCTCTTCTTCACTGGGCAGATTGGGAAGTCCCAGAGTCATGCTCTGTTGGTGGAGAATCCAGCAGACCCTCCAGACCACTAATATTCAAGGACACAGGGATATTCAAAGGGACAGTTTGGAACCTCAAACCGCATTTCCTGCACCCTTCAGAAATAATATAATAGACCTTCAGTTCAGACAAGATACCTGCCTTCTCAGACCCTACACATCTAGGTCAAAAAGTGAAACTAGCCAAAACTCACTAGTGCATTTCAGGCTCATCTTTGCATACAAGAGTGATGCTAGTAGTGGCCTTCATCAAAAACCAAGATACCACAGAACCAAGAAACCCCACAACTTTGCAATGTCCCTACAATAGCAGGAAGACACTTTCTGAGATATTTGCAGAGAATCAAAGCTGTGACCAAGCCCTGTACATTATGGGGAATGAAGAAAAAGAAGCTTCCAGACTCCGCCTGGTCAGTCTTTTCTTAAAAGAAAATTTATTCCTAGCCCCAGCATCAGCACAATCTCACTGATACAAGCATGATTTACCCATAAATCACTTCAAATCCTTACTTGATGTGAAAGATTTTGCTACAACCCAGAGCACCAGCACACCTGCCCAGCCCCTGCCCCTGAGCAGCCTCCAACACAGCTGGGCATGGAGGGAGTCCCCCATCAGACTGTCCTCACCATCTTGCAGGGGCCAGCCACATCCCAGTGGGTTTGTGCATTGGCCTCATATCCCCCCACTGCTCTGAGTAAATGCTTGATTTTTGAAGGCAAGGGGTTTATGAAACGTCTTTGGCCAGAATTTTTCATACCTCTCCCATTGACAGCAAGGTTAAGATAATATTATTAATAACATCAAAATGACTATTTAAGAAGAGTATCTATGACCAACCCTCCTGGAATAGGAATAAAAGCTTATAAAAAATCATAATAATCATTATTTTCTCTCTTGTCTGATTCAAGACCTTTGTGTAAGTTACAACAATTCCCTGTTAAAAGCAGGACCGACCTAATACTGTAGGATGGAGGCTACCATGAGCTTTCACCCCTCATGAAGTATGTTTTTTTAACACAGAAAATAACGAGGAATAAATTGAAATGGGAACTGAGTAAAGACTGTTGTCTGCAATGTAGAATGCAATAGGTGGAATGTAAATAATTACTTAGGAGGTACAGGCCTCTTTCAAGCATGGATGCTGGTGGGAAATCACAGCACAGATGGACGTGACTGCAGTCCATATTAATTTAAGGAAGTGATTATTCAGGCAGTAGAGCTGCTCACTTCATTCAGGGAGCAAGCTCACACCCCAAAAGCAGGATTGAAAAACATTAGCAGGCAAGATAGCTGCTTTATCAACATGGGCACAGCAGATGATTTTGAAAAGACATGGGCAGGTTGGGGAGCTATTAAGTAACATGGAGCATTAAGGGGCTTTGTCCAAGCTCCTTGGGTCTTGGCAAAGGATTTCATGGAAGAATGTAAAAACCACTTTTGTCACTGACACCATGTGGAGAGTCCTGATGCAAATCTTTGTCTCCTGCTTTCAGCAGCTTTCTATGACAAAAATTAAGGAAACTGCCTTGATCATGATCATGATCATGATCTACATGATCAGCTGCAAATAAGGAAGATACCTGGAGCACCAAACTGCATGTATCATTTATTCATAGTGGTATAGCATGTAGCATCTGGAAGCAGGACAGCAAGCTTGGGCACTTGTGATTTTCTCAGGCTAATGAAGCTATAAAGTGGACTTTCCAGAGTCAGATTTTTCCACCAAGCCTTTATTTTCTACTCATCTGTACAAGCACTTGGTATTGTCATTGTATGTCTTTCCTCTTGGCAATCAGATGTACACCCAAAGCAGACCTCAACAAACTGTTGAGAGGGACCTCTCCTGCCCACCACAGCAGGTGGGCTGTCAGTCCATCAATGCACTTCTCCTGCAGGCTGGAAAGCCCTCCCTCACTCATCCCAAGATGTGTGGGCTTTTTTTATAACCCCAGTCAAGGAAAGAAATGGGGAGGATGGGCCTGACCATGGTTAAGTAAGATGGACCCCCTCTCTTGGGTCTGTCAGGGAAGTTGAAGCTTCAGTGTAAGTAAAGTTTGGCTTTGGCGAAGTGGAAACCTCTGACCTGTGAATGCTGGACAGCAAAGTTAAAAGGAATTAATAGCTAACTGATCTTGCTTTTTCTTCCAAAACAAAGTCTTCTGTTCATGCAGCCTCCTTATTTTCTTCTCCTATTTATGCAGGGATTTACCAGAGAGGCTTGGCACTCTGGAGTTGCCTTGGCCATGCCAAATAACCCTTTGGGATGAATCCCTTTTTTGTGCACAGGACTTGTCACAGTCAGATAATAAAGCAGTCTTTCCTTGCCAGTTTCATGAACTTTGCTCTTAAGCAGAGCCCAAGTAATTTCTAAACAAAGGCCTAAATGTGAAATTATAGGCAACTTCCATGCCTATGTTATTACGAGATCTTAATTTTTTCTAGGGTAGGAACAATAGCAGCTGTTTGGCTGCTCCATTTTCCAGTGGGCTGCTACAATATGCACCATCTATAAACTGACATCTCATGATTTCATCTGAATATAGAGTTTTTAATTTTATACTTTTTTCTCTCACTCTTTCAGTGCATTTCATTCAAATAGGTTTTAACTTGTCTTTCTGTATTGCTTATTAACTTTATTGAGGTATGAATATAAAAGAGAATATTAAAAGGCTTTTCTTTTTCAGAAAGGCATTTCTTTACAAACATTGTTGATGCTATGAAATAGCAGTGAGCCTAAACCCTTAAATTTACTATTGATCTTGTAGCCATTAAAAACAATATAAGACTTAAAAATAACTCCACACTGGGCAACAAGTATTTAAAACTTTCTATTGCATGGATTAATAATAGCATTTAAGGGTAAATACTTCGAAAGAGTAGAAAGATTTTGTGTTCAATATCTTATATATTTTGTGGGATTTCTTTAGAGATGTAAATCTAGAGATTTAACTGTCTGTTCATGCTTAGAAAAATACATAGTGGGAGGGACTCTGAGCTTAAAATTAATCTCATTATCTATTATGAATAAAAATAAAAATTTCTGAAGACAAATACACAATATTCATTATGGTTCTTGCTTTTATATTTTCCTAATTTGGATGATGTTTCCTTTAATGTACAGTTTTGGATGCAATACAGGCGTGAGAATATACTTTTGCCTGTTTTTGATCCATGGTGCTGCTGTGCCCTATTAGCACTGTGTCCTGGGAATCATTCCTAAGTATATTTAAGGGAGTTCAGCTTGGCTCTGGTTATTCACAATTCTAATGTTTGACCTTGTTTTGCAAATCTGATTTTCAATGTACATTAAATACATACATCTTACATGAAGAGGTAACTCCCACAAGTATTCATGTCCATGACTGCTCTGTCCTGCTATCCACTGGCTGCTCTGGCTTTCCATGAAGAAATGATGGGTATTTAACCATGCTACATCTGCATACTGAAGTTTCCAAGGCTTTCATTAACTTGCAAATATTTATCGTGGGTAGCCTTTATCTGAAGAATTTTTTAAATGTCAGTGGCCACAAAAGAAACTCTTAGTCCATTTTACAGCCTAATTTATCTCTCCCCTTTTCTATTCTAACTTCAGTAACCCCAAGGAACCAAGGTACACATGGCTAACAGGCCAGAACAGTTTTAACAGTTTACTTTGCGAAGAAAAGTGGGATGTAAATCCTGTAGAAGTCCATAAAAGATATTCCTTTTTCTTTATTTAATAATCACTAAACTTTAAGGGCCTCGGAAAAGATATTCCTTCCCTATAATTTAGCCATCACTAAATTTGCAGAGAGCTGGAAACACATTTTACTGCAGGTTTAGAGGGCTTTCTCTTATCCTATCTGTATTTAAAATGTGTTTAAAATATACCATTTGTGTGAGTGCATGTCAGTGGACCTGAGCGTGGAGACACGAGATTCAACACTTTTATCTGAGACACACAACCGCAGCCCGTGGCACCGCCAGCACTTTGCAGGATATATTTTGTTTGCCTACTGGCTACTGCTAAAGCTCTCCAGCTGCAGCTGCAAATACACTTTGAGCAAAAGCTGAATGGTAGTTGCATCAAATCTATTTAAAATACCCCGGACTTTTGCAAACCCTGAGGATAACCGGGGGCCGGGCTGGGGCGTGCCCAGGGCGCTGTTCCCGAGTGCAGATCAGGCTGCAGGATCCTTCCCCCGCTCCTGACCCGAGCCCGGGGCGGGACAGACACCCGGGTGTCAGAGCTCGTAACTTATGTGAGACCCGGTCACAGGGGCCACTGAATTCTCAGATTTGTTCTTCAGCCCATCGACATAGGGGTTAATGTGTTGCACTTTATGCACTGAACTAAATGTCCTTTTNTTTTTTTTTCTGTGTTTAAAGAGGATCTTTTGAGGTGGGAGTGGGAGCCTGGCTCTGGCTTTTGACATGAACGGGCTCCCCACAGCGGCCCGGCAGCAGAAGCTGGCTGAGCACCAAGAGAAAACACACGGGATGAAGGTCGGAGTGTTCTGCACAGCCCTGCAGGATGGCTGGGGAGTGCAAAGGGACCTTCTGTGTGAGTGTGACTGTATGTGAGTGTGAGTATGAATGTGTGTGGGAGTGTTGGAGTGTGAGAGTGTGTGAATTGAGTGTGATTATGAATTTGTGTGTGAATTGAGTGTGTGTGATTATGAATTTGTGTTTGTGAGTGTGTTTGTGCATGTGCTCTCCTGGGCCCGGTGCTCAGCAATTGCCCTGTCACCTGCAAGGGGCAGCTGGGGGTCACAAGCAGCAAGCCTGACCTGTGGAGGCACACACTGGGCAAAAAACTATGTCTGCCTCAGCTCCACAAACCCTTAAAGCCACACAGATGTGGGCCCAAGCCTGAAGATAACAACACATGGGTGTAACGGTAGGGGGGATGTGAAATGGATGATGCCGTGATGAAAACGTGGCAACAGAAAACAAATGGTGGGTAACTTCTTTATTTTTCCCAGCACAATTTATTGAAAATATTTCATCAGAATCTTGCACCCCCAGAACTGCATAGTCCTAGTATTTTTACTTAATTTTATCTGCTTGCAAGCTGTAAAATTAGTTGTTTTTCAGAGCAAGTAGTATCCAAGAAATACATCACGACAATGGAACAGAGGGCCAGCACTCAGTGATGATGTGAATGCAGTAAGAAAGTTGGGAATGGAACTTCCACTTTTGTTTTGAGCCACAAGATGACTTTTTCAACCAAAGACTGGTTGGAAAATCAGATTAATAGGTTAATTTAAAATAATCTTAATTCTTATTAGCAGCAAAGCAAAGTATTAAGATAAGTCAGAATATCATAGAATAAGCAGATTTTTTCATTATTCCAAATCCTCCACAAGAAGTCTAAAATTCATCACTCAGGAGTCAAATATACCTCCCAGCTCTCTTTAAGAAGGTCACTGAGAATCTGCTCAGAGTGATTGTCAAAAATACATTGTATGATATCAAGTATAAAAGGGACCATAGCACTTTTATCCCCAAGAGGAATCACAGCTATATTGCCAAAGAGTGATCCAAACATTGTGGGAAAACTACCAGGCTCCCATCTCTGCCTTGAGCTTCTCTTGGGGAAATCTGTTCCTCCAGTTTTAATGTGAGACCATATCAGCTGTCCCAGGACAGGCAGCAGGCTCAGGGTGTCACTGGGTCAGACATTGATGACAGTGCTACCAAGCTCCCTTTACAATGATGATATGGAGTGGGCTGTGTTGGAGTCTGCTTCAAGAACTTTGAAGTGCAAAGGTGCTCCTGACTTCATCCCAGTGTATGGTGAGGTGGATCACAGGCCTCTACCAGGAACACTGAGCTCCAGAGCAGGGCTTTCTGGCCAGAAACTCTATTGCTCTCTCTTCAGGAGAGAGTCACAGCAGAGTTGTCTCCCTGTGAAGGCACATCAGCTGTGATGAGGTCTCCTCTTGTCTGTCTCTTCGATAAGCTGAGCAGATCAAGCTCTTTAAGTCCAGTGAGCTCCCTGCTCACTCTTCCACACCTTGATAACCCCTCAAGAAGCATTTTTCAGAGAGCAGCATCCCCAGCAGATGTGGGTCCTCCTATTTCATGTATGACAGGCCCAGTGGTGTGACACACTCATAAAACTGAACAGGTTCTTGGAGAGCTGCCACTGAGGGGAGGGGATGAGCCTGTGAAAGTGGTGTCTTAAAATACACTGCTGGGTCCTTGTGTGTTGACTCACAGCAGGTTTAAAGATTTCTGATGAATGTTTATGGGGTTGGAACAATCCTAGGGTGTATCTGTAGATCCCTGCTCATCTTTATATTTATTCTGTTTCCTCCAAGTTCATCTGAAGCCCCCATAGATGCCCCAGCCCCTCACGGAGGACCTCGATAACTCCAGTGCAGCCCCATTGCTCCACTTCATATATCCACATATGAACTTCTGCCAGCGAATAGTAGCTACAATAAAATCCATGATCAGCCTGAGTGCCTGAATGTCCCTACAGCCCCTGTCCTGCCCCTGGCCCTTGCAACTGAACTGCCAAGGTGGTTGCTGTGCCATGATTTTCTCCCTGAGATGCTTGTGAAATTTGGAAGAAATTCTCAGGGGTGTGGACCTTTTGTCTCCAAAATTCCTTCTGAAAGGATGTGTGACACAAGAGCATATGACACCAGCTTGTGTCCCTAAGGAGGAGGCAGGTGATGTCTCCAAAGTGACCTGGGGAGACTTGGTTACTCACATATCCTCCTCCTCTTGCTCTCAGGGGGGACTGGGGCACAGCATTGTCTCTGCTGCTTGTGGTCACAACAGCCTTTATCAGCTGTCACAGGGGGCTTGGAGCACTGCTCCTGGCAACACTATCTGGCTAATTTCTTGGCCTTTCTCTTGCTCCTCCTTCCAGTAAGATAAGAGGAAGGGAGTTATCTTTATTAGCTGTACACACAGACTTAATTCCTCACCACAGATCTGGAAATCCTGTGTTTCCAGGCATGGGTGTCACTCCCACACTGATGCAGTTGCAGCTGCAAAAGCAGCCCTGTCCCAGAGCTGCTGGTGGTCTCTGCTCTGTGACCAGCTCTGCCTGTCCACTTTGCCACCCTCCTCGCTGAGTGACCAGCCATGGCACCCAGGGCTGAGAGAGAGATCACTGGCCATCTGACCTGGAGACTCCCAACAGGACTTTCGCTGCAGAGGTACCACCACCACTGTGTCCAAGCATGAAATGAACACAGCTTTGGTTTGCAGGAGGAGGGGGAAAGTCATGTCAGCCTGCAGCTGCCTTTGCCTTTACCCTGTTATGGCTGCACATCTGCAGCTCTCCTGCAGCTGAACACCCATGTCCTGCCCAGGGAGTGGCCTAGGGAAGCATCTCCTTGTTGATGCCAAAGCGGCTGCATCCACCTGCCAGCAGCCTGGCTCAAAATTAAAGGGTGTTTGTCAAATACTTGAGAAGCCTTGAATGGAAGAAGATGTAGAAATGCAAAGCATAGTATTCGGGGGGTGTTTTTTCTCCCTTTGGCAAATGGCCTAGAAAAGTAACAAAAAAGAGACAGAAATGCCAGAAAGTAAACCACCTACTGTTGACTCCTGGATATAAACCAGAACATTGTTCCAAGAAGCAGAATGCTGCTGTCATTTCTCCTGGAAGTGAAGAGATCATCGCCCAGTACTGGGGAGGGGGATGAGGGAGAGACAAAGAGAAATGAGTGGTTTAGACAGACTCTCAAAGGGGAGTCAAGGTAGTGCCTTTAAGTGTGTTTGGCAGGGAGCAGAACAAAGCATGATGTCACGTACTTAGAGAAATCATCGCTGCTGGAAGTTAATGTGGCTTCAGAGACACTTGCGACATTTAGCTGGTTACAATAGTTTGTTGTGGATCATTATGACTCCCACTCCTGAGGAAAGATCTTCTGGGTATGAGTCATGGGGACCCTGCCTGGCTGTGTTATTCTGTCCCATGGCACCCTATTGTCTATTATATTTTCTCCCCACACCAAAAAATGAATTGACTGAACCAGAGGGATTGCAGTTTGCTCCTGGTACTCCTTGTGCTATAATCATTCGGGTTTTGCAATTTTATTTCTTTTGAGTATAATAGCGGGTTTTAAGCAAGATGCATCTGTTTGATTTAGTATTATTTTGTGCTTGCTAAAGCCCAGCCCCATCACTAATGAAATTAACATCAGGGTCAGAAAGATATGACCTTTAATGTGGGTAATAGTGAGGTTACAATATTGGGTTTCTTCCTCTTTTAAAGATTACTGGCCAACAAAACATAATCCTGGGGAAAGAAGTGCAAAATGTGCTTGTGGGCTTTGGCACAGCTGCTTAAACAAGTCCTGCAGTGGCCCTTGCTCTGCCCCTGTGCTGCTGCTAACATCCCTCTGTTCTCCAAATCAGACCTGATTCAGCATCTACAGCTCTGCTGCTCCACCCTTATGCCCCAGCTTGAGCTGACTTGGGCAGATATTTTCTGCTGCTGACACCATTAGAGCAGCAGTAACCTCTGGCAGGCAGGTGGGAGACAGCTCCATCTTCACCTGCCGTCGCTGTTTGCTTCACTGCCCATGAGCCAGAGCCCTGAGGAGCTGAAGCTCCATTTGCAGCCAAAGCAAGCCGTGGAAAGTCAGCAATTCACCTTTCTCATATTCTTTAGGGATAAAACAACAAAAGCAACTAAAGATTTAGTATAGCAATGTGCTAAGGGAGTTGGATTGTGGAAATCACGTACCCAATAACTCACCGGCCAGTAGCGGGAACTATTGATGGCATCTTTACTCATCACAGTCAGCTGAATTAAATTTCCTTAACGGCCACTTCCCAGCCACAATCACCATTTTATTTCTTTGTGTTTTCATGCAGTTCACCTGCTGAGAGGATGTTGCCCATCCGCCTTCATGCTGCTGGGTAGCGGATGCTCCCAGGTGGCAGGGGAACGCTGTATCTCATTCCTGCCCTCTGTTACAGTGATACACATAACAAAACCATTGATGAATTGTATTCTTCCTGCAGGCTACTGGGTCTGTGAAGGATCAAAGTAAAAGTACATCTTCATAACTCCTGGTGCTTAAGGAAAGTCATAAATAACGGCAATGCTGTGGCTGTGTATAGATTCTGTGCCCAGGGACAAGGCATTTCACAAACGCAGTAAAGAAATGTTATTCATATTTTATACAAAGGGGAACTTACAACCCAGACAATAGGTAATATTTTTCATTCTATGTGCCCACTGTATTGGAACAAAAGCTATTTTGGTAATATCACATTTGGCAGAGCTCTGCAACATGCACTCCAGTGTACAGCTCCAGAGCTGTTTCTTACTGCAGGTTATGACTCCTCTGAGCAAAATTCCTGGTTCAGCACTATGACTGGAGGCACATCAATGCTCTTGTATACTGGTATGAACATGTCATAGTAAATTACTTACTGGGTGAATAAGGCATCCAGCCCTTTAAATTCCCTATGTAGGCTGAAACACTGGAACTGGACAGCCTGAACAGGGCTGGGGTTGCTGCTCCATGACTTGGTGCACACTGCCTTGGCATTTTCACCTCACCTTGGCCTAAACAGCTGCTTGTGAAGCAAGGTGATGGGGAGCATCAGCTCCCAAAGTGTGTGTCCTGGGGCTCAGGCCAGTTGGCTCAGGACATGTTCAAAGAATGTCGCGTGCAGAGTGACTTGACTACCCAGTGACTAGTTCAGGAAGCTGGAGGGAGTGGGAGACACTGGAGGGTATGACTTTGTTCTTTGTTTGAAATAGTATTTTTCCCACTCTGATTAAACTGCACTGCAGTTCATTAACTATTCAGGTGTTGTCTGCTCTTTACAGAAAGAAAATGCAAGATGACAGACTATTTAACAAGTTCATTTTGAGTACAAATTGTATTTAAGGCAGGAAAAAATATTACCTCATGCAAAACTTGGGTCGGTGTAATTGCAGGTCTGACTGCTTTGAAGATGAAAAACCTCTTTCTTAATTCAAGGCAAATGTAGCAGAAATAATGTTTAGGAGAGAGGTGCAAGTAGGTACGCACCAGGGAGTGCAATTTTAATATCCTGAGTACAAGATTTTTTAAGTCTTTGCCTGACCTGCATTAACACACTTGCTTACATTTCATTTGCCACATTCATCTTTGTCGGTTTCTTGTTCCCCTCTGTGATTCCTTTGCCTGTGTTTACCCATGTTTACCTCTAGCACTGATGCTCCTGGCCCAGTTAACGTCTCCTCAGAGGCCCAACACTCACCCTCTGAGTGCTGCAGGATGAGGTCCAGTTTAATCCTCGACGGGCAAATGATTTGTGGTTCCTCCAGAGTCTGCCAACATGGGCACCCCTTCAGTACCAGGAGGATACACTGTGTGATCCAGCCTCTGGATACCTGCCCTTAAAAATACGCAATGAGACCGGGAGTTCATTAACCAGAAGGCAGAAGGTAACTTCTGACATGCCCTGAATTTCAGGGCTGATCCACACATGATGCTGCAGCTGCACTATCAGAGCACTCCCAGGTCTAGGGTCCATCCTGGCAGCATCTCAGTCCTGGTTCAGGGCATTGTGGACCACCACCAGGCTGGGCAAGGCTTTTGCAGGAGCCAGACTCCTCCTGTGAAGTGCTCTGACTTGCCATTTGAATATGGACTCCAGCATTGTGGAGAGTCATGAGCCCTTTCCTCTGTGCTCTGCAGGCTGGCTGACAGAGTGCTCATTCCAACACAGGAGTCTTTGCTCAAGCAATGTACCCAGAGAGGGCAGAACCTGAAAGGAACATGGACACAAACTTTGGTTTGTGCTTTTACCATCAAGGCTTTAAGCCTGGCACTCCGCAGAAGGTGGGCACTCTCCTCACCATTGACTTTGGAGCAGGAGAACTCCAGCTGTGCTGATCTTTTCTGAACGCTGGTCCACATCCACATGGGACAGCCACCAGGATGGGGCTGTGCTTTGGGAGGGAAAGGCGCAGCTCAGCCAGGAATTCAAACATCAACCACCTGTGACCATCCAAACTTCATCAGTGGCCCCGAAATGCCATCAATAAATGTGGTTTAACCAAGAGCTGCTGCCCAGGCTGACTCTTGTCAGTTTGGCTCCTCCACCCTCTGCACCCACCTGCCTCCCTGGTTTTGCCTGCTCTTCTGTCAAGCTCTGCAGAGGGGTCCTGAGCACCCCATGAACTGCAGCAGAAACTCTTGAAAAGTTGAAAACCTGATGATTAGCTGTAATATTCCTTGTTGTAGTAACTCGATTTTGTGCTGTTTACTGAGTCTCACATACCTCTTGATTCAATGTTTTGTAAATTCAGCTTTCTCCAGCTTCAGCTGATGTGTGGATGCAGACACTCTTGGATGCTATTTATTCCACAAGTGAGAAATGACTTGATAATTTATGGATTGTTAACCCAAAGTTGTACAGGTTTTTACCTCAGGGAAAGAATAAATACATGTCTCATTTCAACACATTTTAGACAATGTGCTCTTTTTTAATGGCTTCCTTTGATTTTACTCTGAAATATGTAGACACTTTCTCCTAGGATTCTCATGTGGAAGCTTCATGCTGTTCTGTCAGGTTGCATATTTTCCCCCTGAATGTCTTAAAGAAGATCTTGCTTATCTGAATTACAAAGATGCTAACGTTGTGTTGTCACTGTGAATATGGAGTTTAGGCAAAGGTTTTATTCTTATTAAAAAATGGAAGGGTTGGAGAATAATTACTGCATTGTCAATGTGAAACTTATGGATGTTTAATATGAATCAGAACATATTTACTTATTTATAGATGTTGAAATTAGAAAATGCTTTAGCCTGCAAGCAAAATAACTTGCACAAACAGCTGGGAAGTGTAGCTGAGATGATGTGAACACTCTTCGTACCCGAAAATGAAAATATAACTATAATGGATATAGATTAGTGTGTTGGTTGAGGAATTTTTAGGCAATGGCATTTGACATTACAGTTCAAGGATGGAAAAGATTTATTGATCCATGAGTTAAAGAGTGACCCTGGTTTCACCTCTTGTTAGTGCTCTGTAGGTTGCATTTAAAAACTACCATAATGAATCCTTAGGCTCCAATAAATGTAAATTTGTCCCTCGATAGATCACAGGGGAGCAAAATCCTGGACAAGATGCTTAGCTCCACTACCTGTTTAATTTAGAGGGTATTTTCATGAGATTAAGGCCAGTTTTGTAGGGCTTGTCCATTTTCACTTTCCTGATAATATAATTTATTTTGATCTATAAAGACCTCCCAGGCCAATATTTGTAAACAGTGACTGAAGTCACGAGTCAACATCAACATACAAGATGTCAAAGAGGACAGGAAGTATTATTGTGCCACTGGGCTCAGCTTTGCAATGCTAAGGTAATTATTAAACCTGGGATAAACAGAACTTTGATCCCATGTGTGTTTTTAAACGATTTATAACAGTTGGTTTTACAAAAAAGCCATTTTGAAAAACCATTCTGTACAGGAATTCATTGTGCCAACATGTAAGGTGTCCAGTGCAAGGTTTAGCAAAGTAAACTAGCCCATAGCAAAGGTGCTGGCATGGGGTGCTGTGCAAGGAGCTGCAGGGCCTCCTGTGATTCCCAGCCAAAACGAGTGGGAAATGTTCATCTTCCAAATGAGAAAGCAGTTCACTGACATATGTGCTACTGATTAGCAAGAAAAGGTGACTGTGGCCAGGAAAGAATGGATGTGTAAAAGGCTAAAATTGTGCACTGTAGAAATGCAGCAGGATCTCTTTCTCATTGGAAATACTGTTTCCATCTCTCCCTTTAGTCATGGGAAGATTGTCTAAGCCTCTTCCCTCTGTGGTCTTCTCCAAGGTCAGCTTCATGCTGGACAAACACTATCCACTTTCCTTTGCCACATCCCTTCCCACATGAGAAAGTGCCCAGTGAAAGAGGTGGGAACCTGTGGGATGGGCACTAGCACATGTCTTAGGCACTGACCCAAAACATCATCTGTGACCAGAGTTAGGTGCTGGAGGTTTGTATTTGTACATATCTGAAGGCAGGGAAATTTGGGGAAAATAAGCAGTTAGGGAAGAAAACAGAGAAGTGAATTTGGGTGAGTTCAGGTGAACCTCTTACTGCAAATGGGTCAAAAGCACCCAGCATCAGAGGTGTGAATGGGAAGGGACCCCCCTGCACCAGCCTGTCACAGGGAAAGCTCATACTTGCAGTGTAGTAACTCATACCCAGGAGAAAAGTAAATGGTAAGCTTCCTACTCACACAGTGGGACTGTGCCTGTGAAGGGATTCCTTGTGCCTTGGACTATGGACAATTACAAATGCTGTGAATGTTCAAGAAATGCTGAGGGCAATGAACAGCTGTATCTTGGCAGCAGGCAGCAGTTCCTTAAAGTTGCTAAGAAAGGACCAAAGCAATTTGGTGTGCATAAATCTGCACCTGGTGGGCAGCATAGTGAGCAGCAGCTCACATCTTCCCTCTCAGTCTGCTTTGCTGCACTGGGTTGCTTGAAGCACAGGAAGGCAAATAGCCAGTCTAAGCACAGCTGCAACCCCAGCACGTGAAGTCTAAAAAGGGATAACCTAATTCATTCATTTACACTTCTACTTAATTAAAGAAATTTTTCCTATGATTTCATTATAGAAATAATTTCCAACAATATGCCGGAATAAAATTATGTTTTCTTGACTAATAAAATACTGTGGAAGTATGTAATTATAAAGCTCCTGTATTTGAATTTTAAGATGTACTGCAAAGTGGTGTGTCTTATGACTATGTAAATTTAAAGCCCTAAATATTTCATACTAGTTGTAAAATAACCTAGTGTAATCAAAAGTATGCCATAGCTGGAGAGGATGGGCTAGGCATGAAGATAATGAAAACTCCTCTGTTTGCACGGCACTGTCAGTTGGATGTTACATGCCTACCTTTCTTGAGATCTCTCAGGTAGTTTATGGCAGATTTCACTGCCATTCTTTGCTACTCATCCCCATACATGCAGACATTAATGTATCCACAAACCATCCTGCCTTCTGCACCTGGAGAGTCTCTTGCAGGAGAATGCCATGGGAGACAGCCCCAACACCTGGAACAGAATTCTCCAAATCAACGCTGAAATACAACTGATGGCTTGAAATAATAACCAGTGAAGTAAATGTCCTCTTACAGATAAAAAAATAAAAATCTGCAGATGGGCAGAAATCTGCAGAGAAAATCTGCAAGGAAATAGCAGGTGAAACCTCAGCATGCTGGCTAGGCTGCTTCTTTATCACCTCCAGCAAATGGATATCTACAGTGGTGTCGTTTATTGTTGATGACTGATAATAGGATTACAGCTTGCACATCCAAGAAGTATGGCATCCCAAATAGCATCGTTTCATGCTGAAGACATTATTATCACATCCTGTCTTCACATACTGCTCAACCAGTTATCTGTGCAGGACTCAGTGTAGAGCTCTGAGACTTTATAGGATATTATCATGTTATATGAAATTCAGGCTGCTGTAGCTATAAATCAAGAGGACACCTTGTATGGTGGCTGGTTCTCCTTGGAGCAGCATCATAAGCAGAGGCTTTGTTCTCTGAAAGATTAGCATGATTTTACAGAAAGTGTTGCCAATGAATTCAAAGTTCACAAAAAGGGCAGGTTTCATAGTGTTAGTGTTGTCTATTTAGTAGTCTCATATATACAGCATGTGGGCAGCATAAGCTTGCCCACAACTCCTTAAAAAGATACCCCAAACATGAATACAGAGTCCTCTCTTTGGAAGACTAAGGGGGTAATTATTTCTAAATAGTATTTTCGAACATCATAATCTCTATCTGTAGCCACTAGCTGGAAGAGCCCAAGCTATGCCACTGGCCAAGGGCAAGGAACATCCACGTACAGGGAAACAGGAGGGGCTGTATATATTTAAGGTTTGGTTTTGGGGGCAGCTGAGCTCATCCTAATGGCTTGTGGCTACCAAATCACACCCCTTCCTGTCCCTTCTCACCCACCCCTGAGACATGGCAGAAAGCTTTCCAGCTTTTGGCTGAGTTAATTTTAGGGTCTCAGTGGGGGCAGATCAGCTCTAAAACAGGCACAAAGCAAAGAGCAGGAGTACGGAGCATAGGGCTGGGGGAAGACAGGACCAGATCCATGGATAAGGGGAGATAGCTCACTGAGTCTGGTGGGACTGAGCCATTTTACTCATATACCATTTTACTGTGAGTAATGGGGTAGGCTTGGAGATGTTCAGCTGGGGCTTTGCTCCCCAGGCTCACACAGCCCATGAGGATCAGGGGTGCTGAATCTGTGGGTGCCCACGGGAGCTGGATTGCCCCAGGCACTGCGTATTTAGTAGCACAGCTCTCATTTGAGCCCCTGTGTTCCTCCCCGAGCAGGAGTAAAAACTGCATTTGTTGGGCACAGGAGGCTGCCTTATCCTTGATGAAGAAACTACAGCTGGAAGAGAAACACCACCTTCAAAATCCATACAGCATGAGGTACTGCTAAATGCAAGATTTGGAATATTGGCAGCCAAGTACCAAAGGTGACACGCAGAAAGCTTCACTCAGCTCCACACATCTGGTCCAAGCTTTTCAACTCACCCCAGTTAGGAGCCTCAGATGGGGCCATCTCTGCTGGGCTGTTGACTCTGAACATCTGAGCAAATATCGTCTCCTTTTGCACATAGGAGACCATGGTATTCACAGGCCAACTGCACCGGGGCACGCAAAGGAGATTGGGGTCAAACATTAAGATATATTTATATAAACTGATCTGTAATTGAGCTGTGAAAAGGTCAATTCCATTTCCAGGGATCAAGATGCAGAGGTGGGCTCTCCTATCATTTACCTCAGGTGGCCTCCTTCAAAACCCACTGGAGTCAGAAAAATTCTTTGGATCTTACCCTCAAATTCAACTAATCCTCAGAATTTAAAAACTTATAATGAGAGATCAAAGCTAAAATTTCAGCAACAATGAACTAATCCTTCCTGATAACCAAATATGCTTAGTACCTATACCCAGGAAGTTAGACTGAACCAGCAGGTTTTCCTACAGACTTTTCATCTGCGCTTTATTTTTCCACAAAGACAAGTGTTAAATTAATTGAAGAGACCAACCTTTGCACTCCCCAAAGTGAGAGTGCACTTTTTGTTTCACCTGTGTTTTTAAAAATATATCTGAGAGGGGAAACAGCAGATTATAAGTTTGCACTAGATTTATGAACTCTTGTATGTCTCTCTTTGGGACACCCAGAAAAGAAAGAGATTAATTACTGGAAGGGAGAATTACTGGATGTGCTAGAGGATATTATGGTAAGGACCTTGTAAGTTAAAAACCAAGCACTTTATGAGAAAAAGCACTGACACAGTTTATCATTTAGGATTCACTCAATACACATAGGGAGAAGGAATAAAGTTCCATGTACATAAAAGTAATCATTTAATAACAAAGTTCTGTTGGTTACAAGTTAGGGCTTTAAAATGCCCACTGACTATAAAGGCTTATGTTTCAGCAGGTTATTGCCTTTGAGATGTGTTGCCACTTCATTACACATTTTCAGATTGTTCAAAAGCCTACAATGCTAAAGATGTGCTTTCTTCTGCCTGAAATAATGCTTGAGACTTGAGTGAGGGGGTGAATGTATGGCATATGCTGCTCATGAATAAAATATACTCACAGCTAAGCAACCTAAAGTGTTCCTCTCTTAGGGAATTAACTCTATTTACCAGAAAATTTTAAAGACTAATTTTAAAGACTGCTTTTTGAAGAGGAGGAATCCAAGTGCTTGAGTAATGCTGGTGATGCTTTAGCAGAGGGGATGTCAGGGAAGGAGCCACGGAGGACATTGAGCCTTGCAGTGGTCACGGGAGACACCTCAGTGCTGTCTCTTACCTCAGGCAGAGGCGAGCTCTGTGCAGAGGAACACAAGCCCCTGTGCATCCTGCAGGCAGATACAGCTCCAAGGACAGGCACAGGGAAATTCACCCTGTTGCAGAAGCTGTACTGAAGATCTGCCTCTTCTAAGCAGGAGGCTCATGCTGTCACTCTGACACTTCAGAGGAGGTTTTGAGAATGGCCCAACACTGTAGAACTTTAACTTTCCCTGCTTGTGGCTGGGGTGCCCAGCACTAAACTGAGCTCCTGACTACCCCAGACTGTCTGAAGGGGTGATGCCTCGAGATGAAGGAGAAGACCTTCACCCACCCCTGCAGGGCTGCCCCAAATCCTCCAGGGCGTGCTTGAGTCACTGTTGGGCTCCCAGGTGCAGCTTCATACGCTGCCTGAGATGTAAAATACCTGAACACTGACTCTCCAGTGAACAGCCAGCCAGGAATCTTGCAGGATTTATTGGGAAGAGTTTGTGCAGGATGGAAGTAGCACAAGTGTGAAACTGCTCTGCTGAAGTGTAACTCAGAGACTGACACACACTGTGCTGCTCCACACACACACAGAATATCAGTGACAGCCAGGCAAGAAGGGGAAGACGTATGAGGAGTGGCTGAGGTCACTTGGTCTGTTCAGCCTGGAGGAGACTGAGGAGAGACCTCACTGCAGTTACAACTTCCTCATGAAGGGAAGAGGAGGGGCAGGCACCCAACTCTTCTCTGTGGTGACCACTGACAGGACCCTGGGAATGGCAGGAAGTTGTGTTGGGGGAGGTTTAAGTTGGCTAATAGGAAAACTTTTTTTACCAAAGAGTGTGGTTGGGCACTCCAAGCCTGCTCCAAGCCCAACAGAGTTCAAGAAGTGTAAGGAGAACGCTTTCAGGCACAGGGTGTGACTCTTGGGCTGTCCTGTGCAGGGCTGGGAGTTGGACTCAATGATCCTGATGGGCCCCTTCCAACTCAGCACATTCTGTGATTCTACAGACACCAAGAAAATGAGAACATATGACATATGTTGCTACAGGCAGCTCCCATCAGCACAACTACTCCATCTACCTGTCTACAATAATACAGTCACCCTAGAGACACCGAGATCTCTGGCCACTTTGCCCACCCTGGACATGGAGCTTCTAGAGGAGGACTGGAGGCTGGTATGGAGGGCAGCCACAGATTTCCAGCCCAGAAACACACACATGGAACTAAATGAGCTTCCTCACAACACCAAGGACTTTTCAAGCCTGAAAACATTTCAAATAACATGTTGAGAGACTGTCAGTGCTCTTGTGTTTGGCTGAGAAGGAAGACACCAGTGCTCTCTAGGTCCCTTTTCAGTGGCACAGAAATTTACACTCCTGTGCTTTTGGCCAGGCCCGTAACCAAGTCTGTAAGTGATGGATGTCCTTCTGCTTGCCCCAAGCCTCTGTGGCACAGCCAGGTACAAATTCCTTCATGAAGAATCCTTGCATGTAACCCCTCAGGAAATGCTCTGTACCTGGCAAGAAAGGGAACACTCTGTGTATCCACAACAATTTTATCCTCCAGACAGTTTTATCCCCTTCATCTTGTAATCCCTAAAGCACAATTTTCTACTTTCAGCTCTTGAAAATATTTCTTTTCTTTCAGTTTGGCAGCAAATGATCAAATTTATTTTGTGAAGAGTCACAAAAAAACCCACAGCCCTGAAAATGTGAGAAAAAGAATGAAAAATATTCTTTTTTCTTTGAATTGTAGTGCTTTGGCTCTACCTGCAGGGTTAGCAAATGGTGGATTGCAAATATAGTTTGAGCATCTATTCATTTTATTGCAGGAAAAACATCAACATGTGTGCTGTATTTTTTGGCTTCTAAACAGCAGAGTAAATGCACATCAAATTGAAAGATGATGTATAGTAATAGAAGACATCTTGATCCATGCAGCAAAATGAAAAGTATGCAAATTATTAGCAGTTTATAAGGAATAAAGTTTTACTATACATAATTTTATGTGCTTGTACAGAGAACCCATAATCCCACTAAGAAACATTAAGTCTACCTATAATAAATGAGAGGGGTTTAGAATACGAACACTTTTTAGATTTGAGCCAATAAATACCTAAAATATGGAGATTAAAAGTAGCATTGGAATACTCCAAATAGCCAAATGAAATAATCACATTTGTTCTTAATGACTGCAGTATTCAACAGCCTTCATTTTCCCAAGAAATACTTTACTTTAAATTCTGTATTTTCTTTTGCCATGTTTCTCACTTAAAAGCCTGCATGAGCTTTTGCACTGTTGCCAAGCTTATTTTTTGTTTATATACAGGTTCTTACCATGGAGATATGTCCCTGACATGAAGGCATCCAGTATAGGAAATTACATGCAACGCCTTATTCTTCTAGTTTAATTAATGCTCTGACAACTTGGCAATACGGCTACAGTGAAGAAAAGGTCTCTGCAGGGAACCTCAGGTTTTGAGGAATAAGAAAGCTGTCAAAATTTTACTATATATCTATAGTAACATATCAAACATCCAAAGATTTCTGGAAGGCAACTGTAGAAAAGAATTCAAAAGAAAAAAAGGTTAGCATAAATGATGTTCCTTAATCTGCTAAAAATAAAAGAATTACTTTCTCAGCAGTCAGAGTTGGAACTGGGTAAGCAGTCTATGCTGACTTTTCATGAAAAAAGAAACTCCAGTTTTTAATGAGCAAGGACTGTTTGACACAAACAGGAAGAAGGATTAGCCCAATCCCTGTTGAGAATGGTCCTCTTCTGTGATTTAAACAAGCTGAATGAGGAGTAGATCTGTTCCACACAGTGATCCATGTAATCATTCTAGATCTGTGTCCAAACATGTGCCCAGGTCCTCTGCTCCAAACTTTGCATCCTTCTCAGCTGAAAAGCACAACACCAGCAGCTTGGCACAACGGCAGGAAAAGGTGTCCCCTTTCTCTCTCCTCTGACTGGTTCAGTAGTTTGAGGAGCATCAAAGATGTCATCACCAAAGAGAATCCAACAGCTCTAAAGGCAGCCTGAAGTCACAGACCTTGGATCATCAGAAACCTGTGGTGATCCATGTCTTACTATGAGTATCATTTGATATCCATGATCTTGCTGTGTTCTTTCACCATCCTCACTTCCCCAGGAAGGGGAATTGAGAAGGAAATCACAGCACCACCTGAACTCCTCCATTATCTCTGTATGTCTTTGACTGTGAACATGCTAAGACACTGCTCTTTCCTGACTGATGAGCTATTCTTTAGCTACTGATGGAAAACAGCTGCTCCTGGTCACACGTTTAATTGCCTTCCACACCAAAAATTCATAAGTTGTACCATCTGAGAAAAATATAAACCAGCCACATATTTATGTAGCATTCTGAAATCAGAATTTCTGACTCCTGTAGTGTGAAGGCTACCCAATACAGAGCAGTTTGAATTTTTGGTCTAATCCCCTGCTTCCCCACTTTTTATTTTAGGAATGAGATTACTTATTTCTGCAAATACATGCCGAATGGATCAGAGGGATCAGATTCAGTCTCTTCAGTGATCTGACCTTAAAAGATACTGAATGGTGAATACCAGAGGCATTGCTGAGGACAAATTACTTTGCAGAAAGTAACTATGACTATTTGCACAACCATCATATTTGCTTTTCCTATAATCAACCAGAGACCCCTCCCGCACTCTTGACGTTAGGTAAGATTTTTGTAAAGGATTCTAAGCCATTGAAAAGCAACACACTCAGGATACATAAACACATCTCTTTACTGATAGCTCCAGACATGTTTTATCTTGCTTGAAGAGTAGCACTGAAGAAGTTATTTAAGGTTCCTGCACATGCCCCAACCCCAGGTTCAGTCAAGTGAAAGAGCCTGTGCTGACAGAGAAGAAGCTCCCCTCCCTGGCAGGCAGGACCTACAGGTTTGTTTACATCACTGGAGAAATCGTGTACTTGTCTTTGGTTGTTCTTCTCATTTTCTCTGAAATTCCCAAATCTCAACACGACACTGTTCTCAGAAAGTTTGAGCAGAACTCCCAGTTATTTGCTGTTTCTTAATGATTTGCATCCTTGAGAAATAATCAAAAACAGCATAAAAAATGTAAATGTGAGGAAATGGGATGGTATTCATTCAGCCATGCAGCTGGAATTCAGGAACTGCTGTAATTGCACACAAATAACATAATTTGCCTCCCTTGTAGATGTTTCTGCTTATTCACATAACGTCTTTCTTTTTCAGGGGTGTTGCTGAAGTTCCTATACCCTGCAAGATGAAACAACCACTCTCTGCTGTTGCCATCCCAAGCCTGAATTGTTGAGTTGCTCTAGGATGGCAACACTAGGGCTGGCATCCAGGGAGGCATCACAGAGCAGGGCACTCACTTCTGCCCAGGTGGGAGCTCTCAGTGCATTGGGTGCAATAGCAGAGGAAGAAAAAAATACAGGTGGGATTGTACTGATGGAAATGGGGTAGAGGGATGATAGCACTGTCATAAATACTATAAAAAGTCTTTAACTAAAGAGAAATTATGCAAACAGCAAGAATATAATCAAGGCTTTTGCCACCAGAGTGGCAAACAACTTTGCTCTCCATCACCAACTCTCTGGTACATTCTTTTTTTGCTGGATTTTGTAGAAACATGCTCCCTCATCTGGCAATGTTTTAATGAGAGGTTACTTACATCGCTCTTGGCTATTCTCTCTTCACAACTGTTCTCTGACTTGGGATTTAGGAGGTGCCTATGTGAAAACCCTCACTACCTACATGAAGACACAGGAAGTGCTCAGCTGCTGAAGTAATGCATAGGCTCCAGGAAAACCTGCTAGCAAAGCTCAGTTTCCCTGCCCTCCCAGCCCTCTTTTGTTCCTCTGAACTCAACTATCTGAAAAAAGTACATGAGTACATGAAATAATGTGCAGCACACATTTCCCTGAACAAAAATTGAATGCAGTAAAGAAACTATTTGCATATTAGAAATCATGTTCTGTAGAAAATCTATGTGCCAGGAAAATGTAACATATGTGCTGAATGAATTTAGGCAAAGCTGCACCTTTGCTGTTCTGCTTAAGAAAAATCACATTTACTATATCAGTCTGAGACTGACACGGTCTTTTCATCAGCATTTCATCAAAACTGAACAAATATGAAATACGAACACCAAGTACAAGATGACAGTACAGCATTCATGGTTCAACATACTGTGCCAGGTTTTGGAAAAGGACTTTGCTGAAGCCAAACATCCACCTTCAAGTACACAACAGACCCCTCTCTGAATATCCAAACAAATCCTGGCAGGACAGAAGGCAATATGTGGCAACAGGTTAGTTGAACAATGTGCACCTGCACAATGGTGGGACAGACAGACAGCCCACAGCAGCCTTCCTGCTCTGCTTGCTTTTGGGAGATCCTCTGTTGGATGTCAAGCCCAGGAGCTCTCTGCGCTTCTGGTGTAGATCTCTGCAAGACCCATTTCAAAAGATAACACAGAATTGCAGTGGGAGGATACAGGAAGAAACAGAGAGGAATACAGAAGTCTGGTAGAGTTCTGGATACCTCAAAACACCAAAGCTGTCAAAAGGGCAAGTTCATCCACAACTTCATCTCAAAGGAAAGCCCAGCCTGTTTCCCTACTGGAGTTGCACAGCTGCCTGCCCTAACAGGAGGCAGTGAACACGTATCTTCTCTCAGTACTTTGCTGCCTATTGGTAGTAACTCCCTTGGAAGAGCTGTATAGCAAATCATTTTTGGCAACTGCAACACACCAGTGGAAATGATTTATCATCAAATGTAATTTGAACCAAATGAAAGGAAGAGTTAGAGATACTTCTGCTGCTTTGGAAAAATGGAATATTGGTCACTGGCAGAGGAGGAGGTGTTCTAGGTACTGAGTACAACACATTACAACACTTCAAACATTAAGTCTACCTGTGGTACTTTGGACAACATGTTCCTACTCCAAGACTCCCTGCTTACATTCAGACATTCACTTGTTCAACAGCATAGAAACACCTCCCTCCATGGGCTGCTTGACAGAGTTTGTTGGTCTTTAATACCATAATTCTGAGCTCCTTAATATCAGACACCTGGGTGGATACAAGGCTGATATATTGCTAATGTCCAATAACAAGCAGTATGGTATTTTTCTGTTTTTTGTTTTGCATAGACACTGCCACTGAGCTGTGGCTTTTTAAAGACATAAGTTTTCAGGAAGACATGGATACAGTCATTATACGGATTGTACTTCTGCAGTTTCAACTCCGCTGGCATATACAAATAATTTCTGTATTGTTTTCAGATTTATTCTTTAAATTGTTTTAATAAACATGCACAAAAATAAAGAATCAAAAAGTCACCCTTATCTGAGTATTGTACAGCTCATTTGAATCAGCCTGTTCATAGCAAAAGATCTTACAATGAAGCTGAGATAAAAAACACATGGTTTTTGCTATTAATCTCCCATTCAATTTTCTAGTGGAGCCATTCCAGTATCTACAAACACATAAAAATTTTGTATTGTCTACGATTAGACTTGCTAATCAAGCTGTATCCCAATACATATTTACCAGCAATTATAAGGCTCTTTTATAAGTTATGCCATCCTGTCATTGATAAAACTGGAGAAGTTACTTCACTTATGGTAGGATTTACCTTTGGATGGAGTAAATCTTCTGTTCCTCAACTGTCCGGGCTGACCAGAGCACACAGGATGCCAACTTCCAGGCAGCCTTCAAGAATCTGCCATTTCTCACTCTTTCCTGCCATCTCTGCTGGTACAAGTGCAGAGGGAATACCTAATCCTGAGATACTTAACTAGGTACATTTTGCCCACAGGTCACAGACATGTAATATCTTGAATATTCCTGCTGGAAATCCTGTCCTTCACACTATTCTCCTGGCATGGCTGGCTTTTCAGTTATGAGAGGAAAACATAGTGCCTGAATGTCCTTGTCAAAATGGTACTTGGTTGATACTGGAAAAATTTCACCAATGGCAAGAATGAATGTGTTTTTACATGGTGTACAGAAGCATCAGAACACAGAAAGTATTGAAATAAAAAATGTATTTCTTTATCTCACCCTAAAAGAGTCAATAGCTACAGGAATTGTTACAGTAGAAGCAGCAGGTTCTGGGATAACCAAAGTAAGACAAACCACTGTCCAAAAAGAGTGAATCACCTACTGTATTACATGTGTATGGAAGCCTTCTTAAAAAATAAGATCCCATGTTACGTGCATGAAAATGCAGCTGTTGATGAAGCCAGAGCTATTCAAGGGCTAATTTCTTCACAACTGATCTCTTCACAATCTCTTCACAACTGATCATAGCTGCATTTCTTTTTCCGCTACTTTATCCTTGTAAGAACAAGCCCCAGCTCCTGTCATCCACTGGAGACAAGTACTGTAAGTGTGTAATTTTTTTCAGTATTATAATGCTTTGTGACTCAGGAATTATGAAAAAAAAAAGGCTATTTTTAAAATACATACTGCAGCATTAAGTTACTGAAGGTTTTCTGATTAGTTAAATTATCTTGCTTATAGTTGTTGCACAGTTCTCAAAACCACCTGTAGAAGAGGTGAAATCTTGGCCCAGGGGAGGCTAAAAGAGGCCTCATCCATGAAAATGGGGTCTCAGAACAGAACATTGCTAAGGTATCTAGTAAGAAACTCAGCAGTAATTTATAAACTCATTGACATGGCTGTATAGAAATATTTCTAGTTTGTCAGAATAAATCCTACTATTCATCATCAGCATAGTTATAGCCTACATCAATCATTTGCACTTCAGTCACCTTGTTCATTCTCATACTCTGCTGATTCAGCTTTAAATTTTATTTCACTGATAGGAGTCTTTCACAAAGGTCAAAAAAGTGCCTTCAAAGTTAGGAGAGTGGTTCTACCTAATGAATCCTCAGTTACTACTCCTTCTCTAGTTAACCTCATTTCAGTCAAATTAACTACATTCCACAAAAATTAGTATCCTTATGCTTTGGATTTACACTGGAAATAATCACCAATACTCATAAGGCTAGTATAGAAGAAATTAATTAGACTTAAAAAATTATCAGCAGCACCAAGTTTTCTGACTGCTTAACTTCTAAGACCTTTATTTTATGTCTAATTTGTGCTCCAAATTTGGAGCTGAAGAGTTTTGAGGGTTTAGGGTCTGGTCTATTTGGTGGGAATGATTTGGGTTACTGAAAACGAAATTTTGTGACTCAAGTTTTGTAGCATTTAACAAATCAGTATCAGTCCCATCATGTTTCATATATCAAATTCTAGTCCAAAGCAGCAATTACAAATCCCTATGATCTACTGCTACTGTTTTACATGGATTAGCTGACATATGAATACCTCAAAACTTCTTTCCACTACAAACTGCAGCCCTAGATAGTCATACACAAGATCCACAAGAGCTGAGCCCAGCCCAAGAACTAGCTCCAAGATAGAAAGACACTGTAAAGTTTACCCCAAAGTTCACATTACGGATATTTTTATAAGTAAAAACAAATCAAGTAGTAAACATTTTTGAGACAGGCTATGTATTTACATTCAAGCATTTTAGTAAGTGTGACAAATGTTGCCACCTCATGGACAGGTGCAGGGTTTGATCCAGCTCAGCGGTAGGAAGGAAAACAGATCACAGAGATGACTCATTGCTGCCCTTTCACACTCCCCTGAGGGAGGAAGCCAGAGCTGGCCAGAAAGATGCTTTTGTCACTTGGGTCTGAATCCAGAAGTATGGCTACACATCTACAATTGGGAAAAAAAGAAGAAAATAACCAAAAAAGAAAATAGAAAAACAAACAAAGAAAGAAAAATTAAAGGAAACAAAAAAAAATAAAGACTACATATGTTCAGAGTATTCAACCATTTCTAATAGAAGGCCAAGGAGGGAAGACTGATGATTTTTCCTTGAAAAAACCCTCTAATGTTGAATTTAGGACCTGGCACGGTCTTTTACTGTCAAACAGTCAAAGGTGAGCACTCAAGAGTATAACATCTGAGTAACAGGCTGTGGGACCTGGAGTCTTCAAGAGGGTTATCAAAATCTTCAGATTCATGAAGTCAATAACCTCCTACTGGACAAGGGGATTTTAATGCTCCATAAATTGTGTATCTTTTACTTGTAAGCTGCAATTGTAGTGTATTCCATCAGGTATTTCCAAGGACAAAGTTTTATGTTACAATACCACATTGGTTTTTCACTGTTCCACTGCTTCTGGGGAATTGCTGTAGAAAGACTGTCACCTGTTGAATTTCTCCCTTCCAGATGAAAAGGCAGCTATGCCATTCTCCTCTACAGAACAGAGGCTGTTAGAAAAGCCATTACATGGTGTGTAAGTTAGAAGTACATTCATTCCACCTGGCACTATAATTAGCACTTCATGTAACTGGATGAGCATAAAAGGACTATAGAATGTTGAAGCAAAAATAAAACATTTCAAGTTTGACATAGGGGTAGAACTTCAAGAATCAATTTTTTTTTTTTTAAACAGAGCTTTGTAAAAATACATTCATAGTCAGGATTTATGAATGGTCTGTATAAGACAGTATGGTGACTAATTGGGAGTTTCCTATCATCGTGATCTCCATATAACAGGGTAACAGTCTGGCTACATGCTACTGAAGAGAAAGAAGAATTTGTACCAGCTTGATTTTTAAATATGTTCTTATGTTTATTATACTTTGCTACTCCATTCTCCTAAAATGGTGGCCTCAGGAAAAGCTGCTTTGGCAGGCAATTGCAAAGATTCCTGTGGAGAGGAAGTGAAAAGACTGGGCATACAAACAACGGCTGCTGCCATGTTCAAAGCACTGGGGAGAGTTCATAGAGCAAAATGCAGTCCTAAGTAAATGGGTTTCAGGCAATTTCAGTGTTAAGATAACATCATTAAGAGTAGAACAGATTGTGCTCAAACCCCGCTGTTTATAATTAACACATTGCTTCCAAATACTCCAGGGTCCCTGGTAAATAGTCCTCTGCTCAGATCCACCCAGACCAATCAGAGTATTTTCATCAGGTTCCATGCTGGGCCAGCACCTGCTTAGACAAATCCAAAAGAGCCAAAATACTCTTCTTTCTGGCCAGCTAAGTAGAGAGATGAACACAGCTTGCCTTAGTCATTGTCACAGTGTCCATATGGCTGTGAAGCTTGTTTTCACAAGAAATCGTACAAGTACTTTATTATGTCGAAGTTCACGGTCCTATAAACAAAAACACAGTATATTAGAGCAATCATCTTAACAGTGCTAAGACTTTAACCTGTTTGGAGACAGCACATGCAGAACATTCTACACAATCAAAATCAAGCAATTCCCCAAAAGAAATGCAAGCAAAGATTAATGATTTTTTCACTTCTCTCATTATTTACAATACCTCTCTTCTGATTATTTAAACTTTGTAAAATTCTAAAAAAGAAATATAGCAACTTCCTAGTAAAGAAAGGAAGACTCTTATTTCAAAAAGAGTAAAGAGAAAGAAAGAGTAAAAATATGTATATATTCCTAGGATTATATTTTTGTATGGCAAACTTGATGTTCTAGTTGCTGATGCAAAGCAACAACCTTTTATGCTATTGAATGTTTTGTTCATCTCCCAAACCACCTGTTTAAACATGTACTACATAACTCCTTCATCTGTACTCATTTGGAGCCTGCGTTCTTTCAGTCTTGACAGAAGTTGACCCATGTTCATAGCTAAATTTGAAAAATCCAAGAATGCCAATCAATGGGATAGAAGATTTTGATGCACACTTTAGTACTTTAATGGCAGGCAAAATGAAACAGCAGTGGAATAAAACATATAATTATTTTTTTTGTCTCTAAACTCATTCTTCTATACAATCCAACACTCATACTTTAGGGTTTACTGTTTGAATAAATAATGCAAATTACTGCATATAATGACAAGTATAAAATTAAAAGGTTTTGTGGTTTTTTTTAAAGTATTCAATGATGCAAAAATAACTGCTAACAATACTAAGTGAGATTAGATAGCTGAATTCTTATTTGTTGGACTATAATCATTTAATATTCTCTGTTCATGCATCAGCCTGTAACCCACTTTTCAGAAAGTTTTTATAAAACATTATTTTGGACAGAGAAAAAGTTTAGAAATCCCCAAGATGCATAACAAGAAATACTCTATTTGAGTCTATTTATTAACCTAGTGACAAATTTAAAGACATTAATTGCCACTGTTAAGACTTGCACAACATTGTGTCATTCAAAAAAAGTGCTTTAATTACAAGCCTTTCCACAGAAACAAAATCACACACCCTAACAAATGCTGACCTTATCAACTAAATGAAACAGAATTGTCCTGTCATAACAACTGGGTTTATTACAGACTCCCTGAAAAGATCCATTTTATTCAATAAACAGTAAGAGAGCCCTACTTCAGCTGGAGAAAATTTATGAACTTAGCTTTGAAATTCTTAAAACAGAAATTATTTCTAACAAAGAAACATCTAACTTTACCTTCAGCTAAATATTTTACTACTATGTAGTAAAAACCAGAGATGTTTCCACAAAGACTGAGGATATGCCACAGAATAAAGCCAGACATGAGGTTCCACGGCAATAGAGAGACTGCGAACTTCAGCAGTTACCACATTAAAAGCCATCAGGAAGAGACACGAGTTTTTTACTCTTTCCCAAAAACAGGTGGCTTTTTTTTTAGTGGAAATTTCACTTTTGCTTAAAAAATACAGAAAATGAAATGACAACCTGAACAGCTTGAATGGGGGTGGGGAGGGAGCATCCTTTTCTGTCCCATTCTTTGCACTCCTCAGCTTTCCATTAGGAAATATGCTGGAGTAACAAGGCTGAGGTGGTAACAAGGCTGAGGTATCTGAAGATTTTAGGGACTAACAAACTTATTTTAGTATTATTGCAGTAATAGAGAAAGAAGAATCAAGATGCTTGGTATGCATTTTGGCTGAAATTGCAAAGTAGTTCTGTTTGACAAATACAACCAGAACTACTGCACAGATAGAAAATGAAATTTCTTAAACCACAGAAGATCAGCCCTTCATCCTATTGCTAGTAGCCCCACCCAGGGAAGAAAAAAGCTCATTTATAATGAATTCATGAAACCTTATCTTTTTACAGATCATCATCCTTTAAGATATAATAAACACCATGGGCTGAAAAGTGTATTTTAATAAAAATTGTAACAAAGGAACAAAGCAAGATTTAAAAAAGGGAGAAACAGGAGACAAGCAGAACAGGCCAACTTTAAATTCTATCCATCAAATTTAAATAGCCCTATCTAGGCAACAAATAAAGACCTGCAAACTACTTGGAAGGGAAGAAAAAAGAACTGCTTTCTTCCTCATAACATGTAGGAAAAATCTGTTTGGATACATATATATGTATATACATACATACATACGTATATATATACACACCACACATGAGTGGAAAAGGAAAGCAAACTAAAACACTGTACCATGCATTGAGATTTGAAGTAACACTGTCTCTGACAATTACTTTCTCCAGTAGGCATGAGCTGCATGGCACAAGTTTTGGTCCTGTTTTCTGGCCTTCTCTACCTTCCAGCAACTTTAATGCAGTCATTGAAACTTCTAAGGATGACAAAGTTGCAAGAAAAGGGCTGTCAAAGTATCCCAATTCAAGGATACATCCAATGTATAACTGTATACACAATGATCCATGTTGCTGAGCAGATGGTCTGCTGTGCTTGGTTCCAGGGGGAGCTTTTTCAGGGCATCACTCACAAGTGACTTTACTGCCGGGAATAGCAAACTGACATAGCAAAGCTGTGGAGGTCCTGGCAGTGTGGTCTGGCCAGACCTGAGCCAGACAAAGTTTCATTCTATGGCCTGTCTAACTGAAAACTGAAATTAGTCTATCTGTTGCATTTACTGACAAGGCTACTGGACATTTAATAGCTCAGGAGAGTAACACGTGCACTGAGGTTATAGAATACAGCCTACACCTCAGGTTTATCTGAAGTCCCACATTGCAGAAAAGAGTTGTTCTTGAGAACATTTCTCCCTTTTGACATGTCATTTCTGGGCTCTGTTCTGGTTATAGACCGTTTATCCAAGATTTCCTAATAAGGTGGCAGCAACAGATAAATCTGAGCTATAGGCCTGATTGTTGCCTTTGTATTGCATGTATTTCTGTCAGCAAATTATTGCCATCTCTCCTGATGGATCTCAAACTGTTCTCAGACTTCACAACTGAAGGCTCTGGATGAACAAAGATGCTGATGTACCTACATCCACTTACTGAATTAGCTTGCATCAATAACGGATCACGTAAGATAGTCCATGTGCAAGAATTCTTATAACCCATGTAGTTTTTATATCATCTGCACAACAACACTGTTAAGAACCAAATATAATTTCAGATGCAAACACCATAATGTGCTTTTTGGTAATGAAATGGACTGACATTTTAGAGCAGTACTTTCACATGAAGTCCCTGACCTTTATTAAGCACAAAGACAGCATGCCATTGTAACATTTCCTTTTTTTCAAAACAGGAATGGACTGTCCTTACCTTGGTTACAACATTTCTCATAAATAACATGACTTATTCAGCCATTCTTAGAAAACAACCACAGGTTTTCTATTCAGGTCTGCAGAGAGCTATAGACTGAGCAAATACTTGGCTTCAAGTCTCTTTCAAGTCAGCACATGCAATAGTAAATGAACTCTAACAGCCTTACCGGGCAATAGCTCTGATGAAGTCCAGAGATACAGTACATTTGTATCGCGGTCCATCAAGCTGGTCATTCTGGCCAACCATAGAGAGCAGCTGCAGTGTCACAAGAGAGGTGATCTACAGACAAGAGACACTAGCAATGTTAGTAATTTATGTTAACATGAATAATAGGGGCCAATTTATTGGGTTTGTTTTTTGGGGTTTTTTTTTACATTTAGCATAATTCCCATTCCTCTCTGGAAAGTCACTCCTACTTGCCCATTGTTCACTTCCACATAGCTCTGCAGCTAGAAAACCCAGGAATGTACATACATCTTGCTATTACATTTTCAGCACTAGCAGTGATAGACACAGGCTAAACCCTTCATCCTTCATATCAAAAGTTATCCTGGAGTTTTGATCAGAGGAACAGAAATAATAGGCATGAGCTGAGTATTTTCCAAATCTCTGCCTGACAATCAGGAGAGACTAGGATTTTCTTTCCTTTATCCCTGAAGATCGCCTTTTGAACTTTCCCACTCAAAGTTGGATATTCCTGTGCCAGATCATATCACGTTTTGAACAGATGGATGTATCACTCTACTCCAGATAAAAAGGAATTTGAAGGTTGGAAAGAAAAGGCTGGAAGATTGAATGCTTAAAAAAAGCACAGCCTGAGTGGAGAGAAATTTGCCTACAAACACACATACAGTGTCTTGACAGAGCCATCGATTATTTTACCAAAATAGCAATGTACCAGCGTAACTACTCACTTTGCTCCTCCAATAATGGCTGTGGAACCACTGAAGGGCAGTCACGGGGTGTCACCACTGAAAACAGCCAGCCCACCCTGACTCAGTTAAGAAGAGACATTGCAGTGATTCCACTGTCTTCCTATCCCCTCCCAGACACCAGGCAAAGAAAGAGGTAAAAGCAGAAAAGAAAAATTTTCCCTGACCTTTGCAATAAGTACCACTGACCAATTCAGGGCAATGAGGTTACATTCTGTGACAAACTGGTATCTGGCCACAGGTTTCAGTTTCAAAAAACCAGCCAACCATTACCTACTTCTGAGTAATGATAATAGGACAGTAAGGAATTTCTCAAGAACAAATGCATCAGGAAAGAAAGCGTCAATTCAAACGTTCAAGGAAGCACATTGCTATAAAAAGCATCAAGAAGTTCTTACCAATATCAATAAAAAACCAGTCCTAACTCAGTAATAATCCCACTCTTTTGTTGAAAGTACACTTGATTTTCAAATTTGTGACAGTGCTTGTAGGACTAATATAACAGAAAAAAATGACACCTACCTGTGAAGAACAGAAAAAAATATGGTACCCAAGAATGAGGCAATTTTTTTAACAGCCTGCACTTAACTTTTTTTCATATGGCATGAGACAACAATAGTTTGCATGCCAAAATTCTGCAAAGACTTTGGAGTTTGTTTAAAGAATGCTGATCTACACATAGTCACAAAGAAAAAATTAATTTACTTAATTTAGATCTATAAATTACATGATTTATCAAATTTTAGCATTGACAAAATTTAAGAAAATTGAACTCAGTATACAGCAAATGGCTCAAACTCCAGTTCATTAATCACTTTGCATGTATCACTGAACTGGGATAAACCTCAAACTTGTGAAGTTCTATATTCTTAAAATACTCATGAGAGTACATTTTTCTCTGTTCTTCATTTAACAAAGTCCATATTCATTATGGAGGAATCTGCTGTAACAATTGCACCCAGGTGCATCAATACTGGTAAATCACTTCTGCACTACAGACTTGCAGCTGGTCTCGCATTCAGAAATCACCAGTGAAGGAACAGCAGAAGGGTTCTTTAAAGTTCCTTATGACCACAGAAAGTCTGCACAGTTTGAAGTAAGGTCCCTCTCAGTTTTATGTGGGATATAAAAATGACCTTGCTGCTAGATTACAAATGCTCTAGCAATACTTCAACAAATTGTATATTTTCTTTTCCAACTAGCATCCAGTGCTCTGCGAGTAACACAAGGTCAACAATGTAAAACACCTTACTAAAGGCTGACTCCAGAAATTTGAATTAGCATCAGACTGGACACTAAGTTTCATTAATGTTCTCTCGACTAAAGAAATTAACTCAAAGACTTGATATACAATATTACAAGATAAATAAAGCTACTGATCATCAGAGTAACAAACTTACTTGAGAAACTGCAATATTTTAACTTATTTCTTTTGCAACACTAAATAAATGTCATCGCTGGGAAGCAAGCGCAGAAACAAGTCCTGACCCTGAGACCACTCAAAAATACAGCTGTAGAGAGAACGGGCATTTTCAATTCATGCAGGCAAGAAACAGTTTTATCTCCAAAGAGGCTCAGTAGAGACAAACAGAAAGAATAAATATATAAGGGGAATAAGTAAGGACCAGCTTTCCTACAGACAACTAAATGTTAGAAGCTAAAATACCTAACTTCTTAGTCTTTGGAATAGAATTTAACATCTAGTAGTTACAGAAGCCTGGCCTGTACAGGGAGAAAGGCAGAAATCTCCAAAGGACAAGTCCAAAAGCCTGCCTGCTGAGGGGGCAGCAGCCTGGAGCTTTGTTTGCCTGGCTTTTTCAGTGGGTTCAGGGAAAATCAAAACCAGCAAGCCAGTTCAAAAAGCAATGACTTCTTAATTTTTTCTTGCTTTATACAATATAGCAGGAGAGTTCTGCTGCTGCTAGCCACAGAAATGGACAGGACACCTATTTTGTGCAATAAATTGATAGAAATGACCGAATTGTGGTAGATGAGGAATTATTAAGATTCTCTAATAATTCTGTGCTGAACCTAGACCCAATAAATAAAAGATGACTGTCTTCACCAAACTGTTCAAAAGTCTTCTGGGACACAGAAGGTCCAAATCATTTCTGACACAAGAGGCTTGAGCACCTGTACTGAAAGTCTGACAGATAATGGGTGGGAGCACAGGAAGGAGGAAGAAAAGGCCATGTATGGTATTAAATCATCACCAGACCTAACTTGCACTCTAACTGCTTCTGAGGCTGAGCTACTTTGCATAAAATTGCAATCTCTCTGGGCCTACTTAGGGCATTCACCTGGTAAAGCAGGATACAGTGGAATAAACTGGGCTTAAGACAGTGTTTTTGCAGCATAATTTTAAAATTCACCAATATTTATGTCCTGTTAACTCATAAGTTCCAGGTGCCACCTATAACTTAAGCACTGAAAAACAACTACTACTTCAAAAGTTCAGGCACTGGAAAACTTCAGAGGCAGTATGTTCTTAAACTAAGAGACATCAAAAGTTTGAAACACAGATGGGAAAAATATGAATCCAACACCAAACTAATTGTACTTCTTAGCCAAAAATACACCACTGCTTTTGAAATGTTTTTTTAAATATCATGGGTACAGTGTCTCTATTTCGTTATCACAAAAGCTTGAGAAGAAACATCTGGCAAGAACAGACTAGAATCAAGCCAGAAAAAATGTGTGGGTGATAGAAAGAATATTTATTGAAAATCTTTTGAACAAAAGAAATTACAGTTGGAAGAAATATTCTACAGGTATTTGTAAAACCATTTAAATTGGTGACAATTTAATACTAGCAAAAGTTAATAATTAAATGAATTTTTCTACAGCAATAACAAAAATCTGAAAAAAACCCCAAACGTAGTGATCTGAAAGATGTAGAGAAACAGGGTTTACCAGAATGTTTAAAAATAAGTGATGATGGAACTTGCTTTGAAATGTATTTGTGTGAGAAACCAGCATTTCAATGCTGCTAAGAGCTTGCATCCAATGATTCTTCTTCTCCAAGGTCAGAATAATCATAAAAGCACAGCAGACATTTGTTCCCAGAAGAAAATAATCGCTCAGATTGCTTCAGGAGACTCACTGGTCAAACATGGACATTGAAACCTCTGGAAAAAATAAGCAACCCACATGCCATCCTTCAAGGCAGCTTTTTTCCTATCAGCCTGGACTGACAGATGGGCCTTGAATCATTCCCCAAGCCGACACAAAGACTGGGTTTGTGAACACATGGCTGTGTGGAAGTGAGAAGAATTCCAGAAGCAAGGGCTGTCTGCTGAGAAAGCCCAGGCTCTTCCTGAGGACACCACAAGAAGCCAGAAAATAATCCCTGAGGTGCAAAACATGAGCAGATTCCCACGACACAGGGAAATGCATCGCTACTTTGGGTAAGCAAGGACAGACTACCTAAGAAAGAGTCTGGACAAAGTGTGGGACATATCTCAAATTCATAGGATAAAACTAAACAGAAAATGATGCTGATTTGGGGGTGGAGGAGAAGCTGTTTCCTCAGAGACATGATTGAAATCTCACAAAGTGTACATTTTAAACTGGACTAGAAAAATATTAATGAAAGGAGGAACAATTTCAAACCAGCAGAAATACACCAGATGATCTGTGTGGTTTTTTCCTTCTCCACAGTTTATAATATTCAATTATTTGGCCCAAGATGCAAAATTAATTCTAACTCTTCAGTCTGGGTTACCGTCACACACAGATTCTGAACGTCAAACATATCAAGAAATGAAGAATTTTGCATATTCAGCACCATCAGTCAAGGGTACTACGTTCTTTGACAGTCACATGAATGGTGCTTTGCAGCACCTTCATCCCGTGGCTCCCAAAGCCTGTGCACTTGATCAAAACCTACCACTGCCAGTCACATTTGGGCACATGGAAAAACCTCTGCAATGCAACAAGGTACTTGGAACACCCCATACCATCTACAAAACACATTTCAGTTAAAATGACTGTGCAATACTCTCCTGGAGTTAAATTCAATGACCCTAGTACAAATTATGTGAGAAAAAAAAAAAACTTGCTCAAAATTATTTCAATGAAAATTATAGCCAGAATATGCCCATATGTTAGTCTTGTTTGAAACGCTCACACAGATAATCAAAGAACATTACAACTATATGTATTTAAGACAGCAATTGAGCAAAAATTGGTTTTATAAAAATTATAAAAAATAAATCAGCATTTTTCTGAATGCTTGTACAAACCATTCAGGTTTTTGATACTCAATTACATTTTGTACAAGGCTTTTAATGCATGAAAAAATACAACAGGAGGGACACCTCTCCAGATTACTGAGAGCCTTCAAGTCTGCAGTGGAACATTCATTAAACATGCTTCATGAATGTTTGCATTTGACATCTCTCTTTGTCCCAGGTTAGTTTGTAATTTTTATGTTTCTGTCACATAAGTATTATTTCATTATTTTGTGTTCAGTCTCCAGGACCTTGATTTCATTTCACTCAAGGCAAATCTATGTGATTTACAGATTTAAATAAGTGACTCCATTCACTTTTTCAAAGCTTTATCATATCAGTGATTCAGTCATTTATTAAGACAGCCAAAACCTCCTTTAGTCTCTAAAAGACAATCCAGAAGAAATGTTTATTTACCCTCAAGTATATGACCTTGAATTTCTTGCTGTTATACCCATTTGGCTTGTATCATACACACCACCTAAAAGATTTTTCTTGTGTCTCTTCAGAACAGAAAAGTTTACTAAGCCCAAGGCATATAACATTGAATTTTACTAGAAAATTCTTCTGGATTTTACTCTACAGGTCATTAGAACCCTTCTCACATAACATTTTCTCCATTGTATAATCACTGTTCACCACTTCTGCCTTATTCTACTTGGTCTTATCTTTTGTGTCCCATTTACATAAAATGATGCTTGACAAGAAACTGTGGCAATCTCATACATTTAATCAAGGGATAAATGTACATATTTTGCCTTTGTCCTTTTCCCCTCCTCTTTCTGCACCACTCCACCCTCTCCTGTCTTTGAGACCACAGAACACCTTTCTGCATACTAGATGCTGCCTTATCTCTAGACATTCTCCTGCAACTTGCCTCCCTTGTGGTTTTTCTCTTCAATCTCAAGAGAAGCAAATGTACTTTTCTATTTCAAGAAGACAATTCCTACCCTTGGTCTATTCGTATTTTAGAATATTTTCTCTTCAATTAGCAGTCTGTCTTCTAGGGTTTGTTTAGTGACTCTCTCTAGCTGCAAATCCGGACTCATCAGTGCAGCTTCCTTTCAACTCTTTTCTGTACTTTCTCATTATCTCTACTCCTCACATATTCCCTTCCCAAAACTTCTATTTAAAAAAACAACAAAAACAAAACATACTGTATTTTTTCTAAAATGGGGACACTGAATCAAGATCCAGGAACCATCTCTGGAAACGAAAAAGGCAATTTTAAAAAGCAAATAAGAAATCCAGAAGGAAGTATTCTTCATCCAAAGTTGTAGTTAATCTGTAACACACTTTGCCTCTGAAAAGTCAGTGCAGTGGTAGAGAGTTTTGAGTAGTAGAAAGTCAAGCCACTGGGCATGTTCATGGAAGCAAATAAAACCATGGGCTGCTGAATGTGAAGAACATCACCTCTGTGGCAAGCTTTTAAGCCACAGGTAATAGGAAGTTGTAACTTACACAGACTATGCTTTCTGGTCTTAAATTTTTCCTGCTTATTTGATATTACTTAACAGTAGTCAGACAGTTTACTGTCTAAGATGTAAAACAGTGGATAAGTCCACTTTTGGTCTCACTTTATGTGCCTGCTTTGATGCATTTATCAAATATAAGGTCCATCATCTGCATCTTATACATCCTACCACTCTGTTTCCCCTTTTAACCTTCTCTTGGGCCTCTGAAAGGGCTCTCTCACTATTAATGACTGTATTCTCCCCATACTTTGCAGTCTTTATAAAAACAAAAAACCCACTTGATGAAAATCCAGCTTCCCCCACCATCTCCTGAAAACCTTTCTAATATCTCAAAAGCATTTGTACAGATTAGCCTTGCCACAAATTGCTACAGTAACACCACCTTTTAAAAGCACTTCAATAATTTATTCATTTGGAAACTATTATTAAAGGAATCTTTCAAAGTGTTAATGAATTTGCTTTCTCTTCATTATTTTTATTCAATACAGAAATTAAGAAAAAGCTCCTTTTTTTTCTCTCTCAGCACATTTACTTTAGCATTAATCAATTTGCCTAATAAGAAGGAAAATAAAAGGCAGTTCATAACACTCTTTGCCTTGCTCTGCTCATCAACTTTAGAAAGAAGTATAAAAACTCTACAGAGTGATGCATGGATAAATCAGTATTCTGAGTCAGTTCCCTCACTTTGAGGATCAATTAAAGTACTTCATAAAGGCATGAAAGGCACACTAGAAATTTGCTTAATGTGGTGTTTTCTGAAAGGATCAAATTATTTTCTGTACCTGAAGATTATTTGGAAATATTTTCGGAATTTTGTTAAGACCCCTGGAAGTGATGACAGGAATTAATTTTGATACTCAAACCCAAGATCTGAATGCATCTGCAATCTGTTGAAGATGTGTACATCTAATTTACTCCATAACAACTAGGAAACACATAACTCTTAAGTAGAAGGACTACAGATACAAGTTACAGACAGTTAATTCAAAAGTACTCCCCTTTCTAGTTCAGACTTCCAAAATCTGAGAAACCAAAGATGCTAACAGATGGTCAAATGAACATTCGGGGAATGATGTTTACAATTAATTTGATTACTTAAGTCAGGTAGCTTCACAAAGTGGACACCAGACAAAGGCTGGCTATTTTTCAAGGCACAGGCAATAGCCAACAGAAGTATCCTTCTGCATTTTTGCATCAAAGATCTTTTTAGGCTTTCTTAGGCAGGCTTTTTTACAAACTGAGGAAAGCAACACAAAAACTGTTTTCCAGAAGCAAACCTTTGTGCAACTGACCAAGCATATAACTTTAATTCCCCAAATCTAGAAAATTTTGCATTTTCCTCCCCCTTCATTTATTACATCTGTCCCACAATGGCAACATTTCTATTTGCAAGATATTGCAAAGTCAAGTTCTATTAAGAACAGGAAAATAGTAATGTTAGAAATACTACCCAGAACCTGTGATACTGATAGGACTTGATATATTTACAGAAGGCCCCTAAATTTTTAACACTATTTCAGTAAATTATAGAACTGTGTACACAGAGTTACCAACCTTTTACTGCTATATGAAGAAGTTCTGTTTGTAAATACAGTTTTGCATTAAAAAACAGTTCAAGCAATTAGGATTTCAAACCTGTCCTGAGGATAAAAATCAGTCTTTTGTACTTGGCAAGAGCAGAAACAGTGAAATTAAAAGAGACTGCTCAGAATCAGATGTTTGGGAGTATCTCCTAAGTCTAAATAACTTTGCTTTCTCCAAGAAAAAAGATATATTCAAGATATGTGTCTTAACTACAGTATATTTTTTGATGATTATGATAATTAAGTGTTTAAAGAGTATTGATCCAAATAGTATCTCAAGAAACAAGATATTAAGAATTCTTTAACTAAAATAACCACTCCAGGAATATTTGACCCAAATACTTCTGAAATACAAATCTCAGGCATTTCAACCACAAGAACAGAAAAATGGTAAAAATACACGGTAGTCCCAAATGGAAGTCTGCTCTGAAAAATAACAATTTAAAAATACATTGATTTTAAATCTTGAAATTGTTAAAACAGATCTTTAGAGACACTCCACAGTAGCACGCTGCTTCTCAACTACTCATGAGATACAGTGCAGAAAACTGCAATCAGCTGCACATTCACTGCAACTAGATAAACTCTGCAAATTGTAGTGGTTCTATAATAGGAATAAAGAGTAACAAGACCAAAAATAGAAACAACTTGAATCAATTGCTTAAGTGTGTAAGTACAACATATTGGTACAAAACAAAGATCCTCCCTGGCCCAATCTGCTGCCTCTTGAAAGTACCAGCAAAGGGAAGTGCATAATAAAATTGTAAGGAAGAAAAAATTCCTGACATACCCCAGTATGTCCTAGCGTTCTTAACTTCAGAGACTTCAGTAATTAGGTATAAAATTGTTCACACATAGGGATCTGACCTGTTGAAACATGACATTTCATGCTCCTCTTATATTGTCAAATACTGTCAAATATAAGAGGAGCATGAAATTATATTGGAGCTAAAAAACATTGCTGATTTGTGACATTAATGCATTCATCAACACATCGGAGGAGAAATTTATTATAAGGCCGCACATCAAGAGATTAGAAACAACAAAACTGCCTAGCTCTCAGCAATATATGGCAGTCATACTAGATTTTATGCCATCCAATGGAGAAAAAGGGAAAACCCTGAACACCTGATTTACTTTCATATAAGACAGTAATTAGAATTTAATTTGCTAAGGCATGTTAGAGCATAGATAAACCAAGAGCTACAAAGTTCTTGTAGAACAGCAACTGAGAGGAACAGTTACACTTCTGTTTGGAACACTTTCCCAACAAAATCAGAACATTTAATTTTAACATATTCCCGAACCTTTTTTTACAGATACCCTTAAGGAGAATAGACTAAACACCAAGGATGAATGTAAATTTCAGTTCCAGGTTGGCCAACTGTCGCCACACAGCACAAGGGAAGAGAGGACTTGTGAAAGTCACTCTGTGCTGGTAGGCAATGGATATATCAATCTTCCCTCATTGAGCTTGCCAGGAAACCAAATAGCCTCATGGAGAACATTCTACTCTTAATCAGTAAATCTACAGCATTTGGTTCCCACCAGAAGGAAGGGAAAGACCAGGATGGAGACTGCCACTCAAGAAGCCCTCTTGATGCTTGAAAACAAATAAAACAAGCCCTATGGTAATAGCACAAGGTGATGGTTGTAATCTACAGTAAGAAGTGTTGTTTTCATTAAAGAAATGTATAAGTCTAGATATGCTGCAATAGAAGCTATAAATTCATAACCTCCATTTCTAGAGAAAGCAAAGCTTTCAGCCAACCATGAATTGAAAAGTCATAAAATATTAAAAATCTAGGTTCAATGACCCATTAAATACGTTAGATGCTACTTCAAAAGATATCTATAAATATCTTTATATCCCTTGCACAGATCTACAAAGCGGTCAAAACTACCAGTTTTCCATCTCTTATTCAGTTTTATTTAGGTGTATCAGATAAAGAGCATGAAATATCACCATGTAAAAATCAAACTGTTCTGCTAAGACAACACTTGTTTTTCATGCAGTTTCCATCACCCTTTAGTGCAATGGTGAAATTCTGCTAGTTATGCCATGTAGCACTTAGCTTTTCTAATCTGGAAAGAAACAGTTTCTGACGCTCCTGTCTGGCAAGCATGTGTGTTGGGTAAAAAGCCAACCAAGATAACTAATGAACCAGTGAACCAGTGTGCTGCTACACCTATCAACAAGGCTGGTCAATGGATTAGACAAAGGATATGTAGGAAGGGAATAACTGCTAAAGGGAAACATTTCTTAGTAACAATATGCAGCCAGTTAATACTCGGCCCGCCTTTAGAGTTTTCAAGGATAATTCTGTGTATTTAGATAGACAGAAACATTCAAAGATACAACCACTCCAAAGAGTCCTAAAAACATCTTGCTATATATACAATGTGTTAAAATTTGTGTGGTTCACAAACATTGACTATACTGCTCCTACATAACTGCAAATCATTTATGGGGCATAGTCTAAAATAGTGACATGCTGCACAAGGAAATTTCTGTGTGATTCGGGAGTGGAGTTGGGAAGGCATGTGGTGACATCACCTGTGGCTACAGTAACTTCTGGGGCAAAAAGCTCCAAGGACCTTGGCAGGGACTTCCCAGAGTCAGGGAAACCCAAGAGAACGCAGAGAGATCCAGCAGGACCTGGGAGCTCTTGTGAGGGAGGCTGACAGGGGGAGCCATGTCGCCAGAGCACCTGAAGGAGATTTGAAGAGCTCTAAGGGAGCACAGTGAAAAGGGTAGGCAAACAGGACAGACAGGGTGTGGCATGGCAGGAGATTGCAGGGCAGTTTGTACAGCATTTCTCATAGGCAGAGGTGTAGGAGAGTGCAGCCACCTTCCAGGCTGCTGAGTCTCAGTGGGGGCCTTTTCACTCTGTACAACTGCCAGAAAGGAGTTTGAAGTCATGTGGGGGGATTGGCCTCTTCTTCCAGGCACCCAGGGAGAGGACAAGAGGAAATGGCCTCATGTTGCACCGGGGGGAGGTTCAAGTTGGACATCAAGAAGAATTTCTTCACTGAAAAGGTGGTCAGCTATTGGCACAGGGTGGCCAGGGAGGTGTTTGAGCCACCATCCCTGGAAGTGTCCAAGAAATGACTGGACATGGCACTTAGTGCTACAGTTTAGTTGTCACGGTGGTGTTCAAAGCTTGGACTTGATGAGCTTGGAGGTCTTTTCCAAGTTTAATGATTCGAAAAGCATCATTAAACACAAGGCATCCTATGTTAGTTTCAGTGGAATACAGTGTAGTACATTAGTCATGTTTCCATGACTAAAGAACTTATTTCTTTTTGCAGTTGATAATTGTGATAGCCACACTATTTTGTGAAATAAAAACTAAACTGTGCCAAGACTTTTCAATAATATTCAGTATTATAAATCTGGATGTTTTGAATATTAAAATTAAATCACTTTTAAATGGCTTAATACCCCAAAAGTACTATACTGATCACAAAACTGAAAAATCCATACAAGAGATCAATAGAAAGGTGTGAAAAAACAGGATAGAATCAAGGAAGCAATGAAGTCTTTTGATCTCAACAGATTAAAGTGTCACCTCATACTAAAATGCCTACTTGTAGTGAGAAAATACAGAAGAAAAACAAAACTGAACAAAGAGAGGCAGTTATGATTGGCAAAGACTCTATTAGTTTCTGATGAAAAGCTACTTGTCATTCCAATCAACTGTTATATCCAAACATTTTCCCACCTCTTGGAAGCCTTTCTCACATAAGCTTTACATAATGGGCAAGTAACTCCCATGATTTCGGAATTTCTTCAGTAAGCAGAAACAGAAGTATTGCTCGAGGATATTTTAAAATGTCCATTGCAAATCCTGCATTGTAGTCAATAATATTAGGAAACTACCCTATCAAAGAACCAACTGGTCAGGAAGTAGTGCTATCAGTCTGCTATTCCTCAGTAAGAGAAGTGCAAGCAGCAGAGACCAAAATATTTTGTAGGGTATACTCTGGTTCTGAACACTCACCCTGGACACCTGCCCCATCGCCACTGAAGACTCAGACCTGCTTTTTAAGAAGTTCTCAACATCTTGTCCAAGGTGACACAGTAATACAGGCAAGGTGTCACTGCCAGGAGCTGGTTATAAGATCAGGACATACAGACCATTCCTCTGAGCTGCTGGGCAGTCTGCATCTGCCTGATCGCTGAGCTCAACTTTACAACCAGATCTTGCACATCTTGTCCTGCAGAAGCACTACGTACTGTTAAAAGCTGGCTAATTTTATCTGGAAAGCGCATCAAAACTTTGTCATCTCTAGAAAATTTTAAGATACAATTCTTCGCTTAAAAAGAGAGAAAAGGTAAAGGTTCCATAAAAAGACTTTTCTGACTCTAAAACTGTTCTCATTTATTTTATAACAGAGAAATTGTGCAATATAAATGTTACCATGGTAACAACTCACTTTATTGAACAAGAGAGAAAATAATTATCCCAAACCTGCATATCATGCAAGCACATGCAGTAAATTTAGTGCTGGCCTTTTTTCCCCTTGCTATTTTTCTTCTTGCAAAGAGAAATAGATTTTGAATTTATACCTTATAGCAAGCCAGGCATCATTTTGCCTGTCCCTCCCACTTCTTTGTATATTTTACACCTCTTGAGTGCATGATGTGAAGGACCCAGTTACTTAAAAAAAGAAAAAGGGATTAATGAATCAGAAATGCTCTTCCCCCTCCTGAGTAAAGTACAGAAGACTCCTATGTAAATGCTTCACGCATTTAAAAAAAATGAAGCCCTAAGGCAAGCACAGCACATGCTTAGTATTCACTCAGTATACTTAAACAGAAACCCTTTAGTTTATAGAAAACCAAAAGTTACTCCTTGCCAAACATAAATTAAACCTGATTTTACTGTTCTGTCCAATATGTCTTGTGATATTGTATTTGTAAACATTTATTTATATTTTATATACAAGGAACAGCAATATTTTCAGAAGAACTGCATGGATTTAGCCATACAAATCCAATTAATCTCAATAGAACTTGTATGGCTAAATCCCTGTGCTCAGCTTTGACATTTTAGAAGCAGTGGGGGAGGTTTTTCAAGGAGTGAATATGTATTATACAAAACTTAGTTTTCTCAGAAATAAAATACCACGTTGATACTTAGAGATATCAACAAACATGTGATTCTGTCAAGAAAATCACATTCTTAGGAAAGCAGGCAAGGATTTCCACAAAACTCTTATTTTACAAAAAATAAAAGTATTATCCTGCAGCCTATGAGATAAAACTAATCACATGTACATATTAGTTGGATAAATTATTCTGATTTTACCTCCAGTTTTGATCTTTTTACTTCATTTGCAGTGCATCTGCTTCTCTCATATGAAATGTTAAAGAATGAATTTAATCTAGTGTTCACAGTTGGAGGATGCGTTTGGGATGCATAAAATTCATATTTTTAAAAGATCACTTTAAAGAAGTCACTTAGAAGTGCTGTTTAGAAAGACGACCTTCCTTGCTTTTTTTTTTTTGTTTGTTTATTTACAGTCCTAAACAACTTAGAGAGTTTAAGTGTAGAAACAGAACTACACTCAACCAATTTCAGCAACGAAGAATGCAGCTTATTTTGGCTATCTCCTAGAAGATTATCTTCAGGTACTAGAAACAACTTATGTGTATACACATTAATGCACTCACATAATACAGGCTATGCAAAATTTTAAGTCACTAAGCTGTCTTCTTCATGAAACTGAAGCTCTCCAAATCATCCAAATATAACTTAATTTGGTAGAGAATTCTTTCTGAAACATAGGCTGCAATGGTACATTCTTCATAAATACACGCCTATAGTATTGAGTATATTTAATACTCAATATTTTATTTTATTAATAAAATAAATATAAAAATATAATTCCAGTAGTTGAACTGGTAAAACTTACAAGTCCATATAAAGAAGGCTACTCTTAGGTGCCTTCTCCCTTCCCCTGAAGCCCTCAACAATCAGTACCAAGATTTCAGTTCCTAAACCAAATACTACTAAAGATGCATGTTTCCCATACAGCAGTTGAACAGTTAAACCCCAAGAGTCTTACAACTGCAAAAGTGATATAAATAAGGTGTTCTTTAACAATAATTTAGATTTTCCATTTGCCAGTAGTTTTTGTATGGAAAACTTTTTTTTCCAGTTCAAGTAAAAATTATACAGATGCAGTGGAGACTTTTTTTTTTTGTTTATTTCTGTTAAAGAAGAAAAAGTAAATGACCATTTTGGAATTAGCTGGACATATATTTAACAAGCCACTAAACAATTAGGACAAATTCACCCAATATAAGCCATCATGCTGCTGCTGTTTATTCTTCCTGTATATGAACTGGTTAGCTAGTTGCTCACAGGAAGCCTTAGCCCACATGTTAGTTGAAAAGATTTATTTAAAGCTTGTTGTATTTCAAATTAATAATGATCATTGCAGTACTGCATCCTCAAATCACAATTTTTGCCTGAAGTGCATGATGGAGTTACTACTTCATGAAAAACTAAAGCCATTAAAACCAGAAACATTGCTAAATGCTTCTTCCAAACGGTTGCCTTCCTTGCTAAAGCAACCTTTTTATGTAATGGTGCATCCTGAAAGCCTTATGACCAGACTTGAAACAAGTTCATAAAACCAACAGCATGTTACAAAAAAATACACATTATCAATTGAGACAGTATCTGACATAACAGACTCTCTGGCCAGAAGCCCTCCTCAGAGCCTTGAATCTTGTTTTATTAAAAAGCTGTGTATTTCTGTGTACAAAAGTTCAGTATTTTAAAAATGTTTAGCTTAATTAAATGTGTGATAAAATCTTTAATTTTTAATAGACTAAAACACGAAATTTTTTTGTGAGAAAGACTTCTATTCATAAGCCTTTCCCAATGCAAAAATCTCAAACACCCTCTGTTCATGTCAACTTTAGCTTTTCCATCTCCCCCACAACTCAGAATCACAGAATGGTTGAGGTGAAGGGATCTCTGGAGGTCACCAGGTCCAACCTCCTGCTCAAGCAGGGCCATGTCAACCAGGCTGTCCAGAACCATGTCCAGATAGAACCATGTCTCCATCTGAGGATGGAGATTTTTCCACCATTCTGGGCAACCTGTCCCAGCACTCAAATCACCCTCACAGTAAGAAAGCATTTCTTATGTTTCAGCTTATGCCTATTGCCTTGGAGTAGAGCAGCAACTCCTTGCTGTAGCTCATTATATCCCCTACCATATACTCTACATGCCTCCTGCTCCTCCACTTTTCAGCCTAAGACGCTCCACACCTTGTGCCAGGGTCTTGGTTAAGTCCTAAGGATCATCACATTCAAACATAGTGAGCACTTGGGTGAGACAGTCTTAAGCCTTAACAGACCTCTCCTCAACTACTCCTGCTGCATCTTCCTGCTCCAGTCAAAACAATGTTTGGATGTGGAGAAATGTGTAACTCAGAAACCAAACACTGACATGTTTATCCTTAGGACAAGTTGGTTTCTTGGTGGGATTTTTTTTGTGTTTGTCTTGTTTCTTGAGATATAACCCAAATCCTTCTTTAAAAGAAATCAGAAAATCCAGAAAATTGAAACAATCATGAGATTCCCATGCAGCCCCCTCTGACCAAACTATCTTGGTGGTCTTTAATAACAGTAGCTCATTGAAGAAATCATGGATGAAACACAGTCAGTAACCTCAAATGTGTTAGGACCTCCTCCACAAATAAACTGTTAGACATTAATTCAGCAACATAATTTCCATTCAGTTGACTATTAGAATGATACCTTACTGTAAGAATTTTCAGAGGTTATTTTTCATCATCATTATCTAGGCTCAGGATTCAACTTTCTAAATGCTTATTTTCTTCCAAGTGACAAGACTCTCAAACTCCTGCCTGAGTGCAAGTCACAGAAAAAATGTGTCCCCTGCTTTTAGGCTGGCTCATCACCAACCAGTGCCTGAGTTACAGTTCCCAGTGGCAGAATGCAGCCTATTCAAAACAGCATGATTAATTTAGCTAAAAAGAAAGCCACAAGCAGAGAGAAATGGATTAAATAACAACAAAACCCTACATACGTATGGGCTTATCTGAGACTTGCCTTGTTAACATTCCCCTTTTTTCAGCCAGAGGGTGAAGCAGTTGCTGGTACTGCCCAAGTGCAACTGCTGCCTCTGACACTATAACCTGAATCCTTCCCCCTCTCCAATACAACCCAAGGCTGAATTCAGGTATTGTTCCTCCTGTTACAAAGCAACTGAAAGCAAGCCACTGCCAGGTTCCCAGAAAGCTGAGGAAAAGCTTAACTGCATTTAACCCTTTGGGCTCCCTGGAACCAGGCACACAACATCCTCTGGTGCTGGGGACCCACAGAGAACCCACAGCTCCCGTGTTCTTTGTGGCCATTAAAAGCTGCACTTGAGATTGCCACAGATGACACAGGCAAAATAGCAGGGAAACGGTGCTACAAAACCAAAGAGTTTCATTTTCTTCAGTGTGATCAGGTGTTACATTCTCCTATAAAGATCTAATGGGAGGACCAGAAATGTTAAAACATTATTAACAACTATTCACTTTCTATTTTTTCCTCCAGCAAATAAATGCATTCAACTTACCAAATTTGCTCCCGGAGTTCTTTGTAAATGTTGAATCCAATAAAGTAATGAACTGATGAGAAGGCTGCTGTGCCCAAAAATACACTATTAATTATATATATGACAATTAGTCACAATAAATGCACACTGCTATGTTTCTTGTGCCCTGAAGGGGAAGTAAAGGTATCAGTATATATGTAATGTTTATGGATGTCCAATGTACCACAATTGCAACTTCATATTTAGAGCCAACAAACAAAAAACTGCAATAACGAGGGAAAAATAACTCAAAAGCTGATGAAAGTAACTGGCAAATACTATTTAACCAAGAGGTTAGACTTACATTTGGAAGAAAAAGATTGATGACTTACACTGGGTCCACTATATATCTTACACAACCAAAGATTGCAGTGACACGTATGAAATTACCACTGAAGTCAGCTACTCAGTAAAGAAGCATTCCAGATATCAAGATTTATCACAGCTGCTTTTTTGTCGAAAGTATTTAGTCTGACACCTTAAATTCAACAAAGTATTAAAGAATTTGAGAAAAATATGGCCTTTTTCAATACAGATGGATACTCAAAGGTTTGCTTGCCTTCAACATTTTAAGAGTAAGTTATATATATATATATTATTTATCAAGCGTTGTCACTTGATATTACATCCTCTTTCCTTGAATTTCTACTGTAGATTATTACAAAATAACTAAGACAAAACCTGCACATCTTTTCAAGCTGAAAAATGTCATTTTACCAAGGTGTCCATTTATAAGCAGTGAGCAACCTGAAGATGAAGCTGAACTTCCAGTATTTATCCAGAACAGCCTTCATTTGTTCTAACATCATGACCAAACAAATAAACATAAAACAAACAACAAGACCCCCAACATCAACAAGAAACCCTCCAAAAATTAAAAAAACAGGCAAACATTCATGCCCATTTTAAATTCCTGCCTGTTCCTTTTAGAACATAGTAGGATTTAATATCAAAACGAACAGCTTTTCTCTTACTACCTAACCTAATCCAGTTAAAAGCATTATAAAGATGACAGTGATTGACAGTTACATGATGACACACTTGACACACATCACATCTGCCAATACTTACTTTTTTCCTCATTCATGCAGGTTGTGGGGTTTTTTTCCCCCCAAAAGAAATTAGTATTTATTAGGTCAACATTTCCTAATTCAACATCCATGAAAAATTATTTAACTAGCTTTTTAACATTTGGTTGTAAAATAAGAGTTAATAATTTTTAAACAAATGAAACTGCTCTTTGTCAGTACTTTTATTCATATGAAAATGACCTTAAGCAAACCTATCATCTGATGCAATAGATACTCTATATGGATTGCACTTTTATAGGTAACACAGATAACAGTATTGTTCTGCTCATGAGGCAGAGGGAGTTAAATCATGAAATATTCAGTTTTAATTAAGATTACTGTATCAAAGGCAAGGCTTAATGCAGAATTGAAGTAAGGATCAAGGTTAAAGCCTATTCTAAAGCAAATTTACATAAATTATATTTCAGTAGTATACCATGAGTCTTATTTTGTTAATTTATACTATGTGAGACCATAGAAATTAAAGATGGAAAATATCTATTAAGTCATCTTCACTCTCCTCCCACCAATGCAAAATTCTTTTTCCTTCTTTCAAGTTTATATCTGAATGCTTTGTGTACTGTCATTTGCAATAGCTCAAGCAGTGGGGCACTGCACTAAAATTTCAGGGAAGACTATCACACACTTTAGCATGTCCAAAAGAAGGGTTTTTTATAGTATTCAAAGCTAAGATTCCCCTCATCTCATTTCATTACTCCTACTTAGACCTTTTTTGAACTCTTCTAAATGAATCCTTTCTTGGCACTTGAAGACTATAAATACCTTCAGACATTTTCATCATCCCCTGGTAGTTATTTAGCCAAATTAGTGTAGGGATCATCTCTCTTCATCTGAACATCACCAAGCACACAGATAGCTATAAGTAATAATTACATGTGTTCATTTCCTTTAATCTTTCTTCACAAGTCATTCCCTTCTAGCCTTTAATTTTTGCCAGTCTTCATGCCTACATCTTCTTTTAAGTGTTACTGCTTTGCAATTATTTTCCTTTCTCTGAACAGCTTTATTTCAGGTCATATTCACTTATGCATGCCACCTTGCATTTACCACTTTATCTTGACTTTTCACTGATGTGTGTAGGTTTTTGTGTTGTTTTTTTTTTTTTTTCTTTTGTTTGTTTTAATAAAACATCAGACTCAAATCTCTTCTCTGTTCATGTCAAACCATCATAGAAAAAAATGAAATTACCTGCACTAGAGACCAGCATTTCAGCTTATTAAAAATACAACATAAGGTCCTAATAGATTGTTTACATTACTCATTTTTATGATTGGGTCTTTTTCCAGGTTTTAGGCACAATCTATTTTGGGCAATCAGTCAGAAATACCTTTGGTTTTTTGGAGTACAGATGAATTAACCTTTCTTCTTTGCATTTGTCTTTTTTAGTACCTGCATAAATACTTTCACTCACAAGAAAATTACATGAGGACTTCAAGCATTACTTTTTATCTCCTGTCATATGGATGACTCCCTATCCTGTTTGCTAACTTTTTTCCTCATCACTCCAACACACTGAGCTATCCCCTGTGCCCCAGCACAATGTAAAGTTACAAAAGCTTCACCTGAGCCAGATGGAGACTGCAAATTGGACTGGAGTCTGGTTCACTCTAGGGAATTCCAGAGGCTGAGTAGAATTAAAATTTGGGCTATTTTTGATATGGGAGAGAAGAAGAAGATATTGGTTTGAATGTTAATCTAATCATGGATAAAAGTAGATTTCTTTACTGCTATGGAGATTCTGCCATGTCAAATCTCCACCTCTACCTTTTCATTTCTCCCAGTCATTAAGAGATGGTTTGGTTCTGGTCCCAACTGCATGGAAAACACATAAAATGAACAGATGAAATGGTATTCTGTCGCAAGAGGACATGAAAAGAACCACACTCACCCGTCAGGATGTGAGATGAAAAGGAAAAGGGAAGTTTATTTTGGGGATCTCAACTTATATAGTTTTTGGGATTTGGTCAAGGACTGGGGGACAAGGGGAACAGCCCTCTGACCCCAGTGGTCAACTCAGAAGTCCATCAATTTGTCCTTCCCCCTGGAAAGGAATGTATTTACAAAATATCAGTCTTTGTTTTTCTTACAATGCCTGAGAAAGCTCTAGTAGAAATGAAAACAATCAGAAGGCTGAAAAATCAGGGCAACAGCATTCCACAGGCCAGTCCCACAAAATGCCTACTTCAAGGTTAAAACCAGCAAGGTCTCAATGATTTGTCTAGGAGGGAAGGAAAAAGGCAGGCTAATGATGATCAGCAGACCAGCCTACTGTGCAACAGCTCCAGTCCCCATGTTCCCCATTAGCTATCCTTCCCCGCTCACTACTTCTTCTAATGGAAATCCAGCACACTTTATAACAAAAGTTGTTAACTTAAACAGAAAGCTTCTCTATATCAAAAGCTCATTTGTAAGAGCTAAGTAGTAGGGTTAACAGCAACTCTCTGTCACTATTAACTAAGAGTCAACCAGTTCAAAACAAAAGGTAGATTTTTCAGGATATAATTAAAAAGCAATACAGAGATTTTGTGCCACTGATGCCTCTGCTATACCTGTTCAGTGAATCAGAATAGATTACTTCAGACTCTCAGTCTTCTAGACTGTCAGTCTAGCATCTTTCACAAGCACTACAGTCACACAAATTATTAAAAAGCTTTTTCTCTACACCATCAGTGTCATACATCCATTAGAGGCCATTCCACACTAGAAGATATCTGTTGCAAAACGTCTTCCTAGGCCATATGCTAGTAATAAATAAAAAAGGCTGGAAAAGATCATTTTATAACAACAATTTTCAGTTTTCTTCTCATGTCTGTGTGGTAATCTCTTGAGTCAATCTGTTTACTGTCTCTATCTACTACACCAGGGGTTTTTTACGTATATAATTCATTACTTTCTCTTCTAACGTTGTGTTTCATGTTTCTTGCCCAGATATCTAGAACATGGAATACTAGTTCATTTTATGTAGGTCACAGATGGTCAACAACACATCCAGCACTCTTCAATTATTAAAATAGACCAACCTGGTTCTTCATATTCTCTAGCTATGCTTTTCAAAAAACATCCCAGGTACCACATCTCCTGTGTTTTTTTAAACTCACTACTAACCAGAGTCTGAATACAGAACTTTTCAGAAGATGTAGATATATTGTCTGTATATTCTGTTTTTCATAGTGGAATGTTTTAGAATGTTCTGAATACGATGATGAGGCTCGTACAGTGTATTTATATTTCCCTTCAGGAAACATTTATGAAAGGTGAGCAGGCAGAAAAAAAAAAAAAGTATGTAAAAACACGCACACAGAAAGACACCTCTCGATATTCTGTGAGAACTGCTATGGAGACTAGAATCAGGTCCTGTTCGGAATGGCAACATATATAAATTCAGGAAAATTTAAGAAAATTAATTTAAGAACTTTAATTCAGAAATAACTACTAACTAGACAATAAGACAACAACCTAAAAAGAGTTGAAAGTACAGAAGTTTTGGAATTGAGATTTTTGTCTGTTTTTTTGGGATTTGGTTTTGAATTTTTATTCATGTTTTTCTTTTTTTTAAACACTTTTCTCTACATGGATAACAGTGGGGTGATGAATAAAGTTAAAGTTGCGCTATCACATGCTAGTGAAACACACCAACTGGTCCACATCTGCTCCTCTGAACTACATGTCTTCAAATATATCAATTTTATTTTCAGTTAAACTGTGCCCAAAAATCCACACTGAATCTCAGTAATATTTTAAAATTTTACCTCTGAAACACTTCCTGAAATTTTAATAACTTACCAGTCTTTCGTTTTTTTGGTAAGTCTTCTATGACTTGCACTTGCAGAGCGCAACCTAATTACATACTAACCCCTAACCTCTTTTTATTTTGTATTTCACAAAAAGGTAGAACATCCTTTCTTGACATATTTGGCACTGTCATGTCAAAAACCATCACTTTCAGAGTGTTTTCCACAAGACACTGAGCTAGTCTATAGTTGCTGTAACTGAAATACAGTTCAAAGCTGTATGGTTCAGACTGCAAGTTCAAGGATGTAAAATGACAGGTCATCACCACAGAATTCTGTAAAATAAATTTCTATGAGAAAGAGACAGAATTTCAGCACCCTATCCTTAGGAATAAGTCAAAAGCAGTCCAGCAAAAAAAGGATGAGAAGGCCAACATGAGCTTGCCAGCCATGCAATGGCACCCTGGGCATGCTCGCCCCAAGTACTCACTGCAGAGTGACAGCCCAACTAAATCTGCAGGAGGAATGAGTGGGGAGGTACAAATCAATCACCGCCCCCCAGTCTGCAAACATTTTGACAAGGAATATGATATCCAAACAGGAATATTTGATGGTGGCTTTTCCATTTGTTTTACAAGAAACCCAGAATAATTACTGAGAAAACACTCCTTAGTCCTTTAGGATAGAATAGCTTTACACAGCTATAATGTAAATGTTTGCATTTGAGGCTGTCTTGGTTCCATTTCTAGAGGAAGGAAGAGTCAGTGCATCAGGACAACGTTCATTAAAACCTAGTACAGATTTTAAAAATTTTCATTAACAGAGTGGGTTTAGATGCTCATGTCTACATCAGGGTGCATGTCTGTTTCTCTCCATTAACTAGAAAAGCACACTGACTACCTCAGGTGTACTTTTACTGTTCAGACACATACATAGGTAGAACCAATCTCACCTAAAATAATCCCATTATTTCTAGTATCATCCATTCTCCTCTACCTAATGTGAGAAATTAAATCATACAGTGGTAAGGATGGAAACTTCTTGCAGCACCTATGCAACTTCAGATGTACAGCACCATTTTCAGCCATAATACTCATCATTGTCATCATTTTAGCAGCTTTTCCAAGCTTAAGCTACTGTAGGATTTGTCTCACCTTGTTTTGTCATTCTCCATATTTTAAATGAACAATATTTGCAACATTTACTAAGAATATAAACTTTCCATAAATGAGATTTACTCACACCAAGCTATCAATTTTCCACATTGCTCCCCCTAAATATTTTCCAGTTTTCATTTCCATAGATGGAGAAGAGAGATTATGTAAATTCCTAACTATTCCTCATCTACCAAGAGGCATTCTTTTGTGAACAAGCTTCATATTTTGAAATCCTCTCTTTCAATGCAGCTGCTGCTTCCTTTGTCCAAGATACTGTGGCAAGCCCTACTATCTGCTATCAAATGAGCACAGCCAGCAGCAGAGGGTCTTTAGGGGAGGAGGGGTGTCAAGCACAAAGTCAGTAGCTAGAACTGACTGCAGCTGGCAGGGCAGAAACAGTACAAGCACTCCCCAAAGTGATCCAACATACTCTCTAATGTACCATTTTGCTACCTTATGCTCTAACATTGTTCATGTGCACAGTCTCAGTACTTTTCAACCTCATAAAAAAATTGAAGGTACAGATACAATGGTACAAATTTATTTCATGTGTGATACAGCAAAATCATTTGTATTGAATTGACAAGCGAGGTATAAATACCTAAGGAGAACAAACTGTAGGCAGGGAGATGTAAGAGTGCATTAGGCTGAGACAGGAGGACGAAGGACCATATAACAACCAGTCCAAAGAGCTGGACATCAGTAAAAAGAATGTAACATTTTAGCCAACCCTTCAATCAGGCATCTTTCTTGCCACTACTGAAATTGCAATTGCATTCATTACTGTAGGTGCAGGGAAATAAAAGATATTAAATAAGCAAAGGATTGTCAGATGAAGACCTTGACAGGATATCTGTGTCCCTACAACTTGCTGAAGTCAACACCAAGGAGCTAGTAAAGCTGTTTTGGCTGAAAGACAATGACAGCAAAAAGTACAGCAGGCAAAACTGGCCTTTAGTAGCCTTTCAGCTGGAATTAGACTTTAGTTCTAGTTACCAGGGATGTGAAGAAACAGGGCACGCAACGTAGCTATTTAACCTCAAGAGTTCTAGTTTTGAAATTGTATTTCAATTAACCAGATTCTACACAAATACACAATAAGGAGATGGTTCTTTGTCCCAAACAGCTCATATTCCAAATGGTGAGAGAAAACAGCCAAATTACATCTAAGAAAGACAGAATTTATAAAGAGTATTAATGATGTCACCTGGGGGCTTGAAAGGTTCTTTTTAGTCTTTAATCATATTTTTCTAGGCATATCAGCTTAAAACAAGAGATTTGAGAGAGAACTGATGAATTCTATCTTAATGCTCTAATTTGCTTTATCTCAGTATTGTGTCCTATCTTATTTCCATGAATAGCTGGTGATTCTGGAGTAGACTTTCTGCATACACTAAATGGTTAAAGAAAAGTGATTAAAAAACTTATACAGGCTGTTTTTAGATATATGTTATCAAGAGAGGTTGTGCAGTACTTGCTTAATTAATCTTTGCTGTCTTAACACACGAACCAGATGTACTATTATGTTCTTTGTTCTTCCCTAAAGAGAGGATGAGCTGATTATTTATCTCCAAACAATAGGAGTTCATGTACCACAGTGAAGAATTTTTTTTAATTGGGGAGGCAATCACTAACAAGCTTCAGCTGCAACTGCTTGATGTAAACACTGCACAAATTTGTTCCTGGAGTATTAAACGATGTTCCTTCCAGTAAGTACATGAAACCAATTTCTAAATAAGTGTGTAAAGAAAGGGATGGAAAGGACAGAGCTTGGAAGGAGGAGAATTCTGTTTTGTCTTTCATGTATTCATATTTACTTATTTGATACACTAACACATTTTAATAGATAAGTTAAGATTTGAAGCTTCAAATACTGTTTACAAATAACGTGCCGAGAGAACAGAAGTTAAAGAAACTGTTGGTTGATACAACACATTCTCTATGCTATATAGAATGCAATCTAAGACATGTGGAAGGCACAAGGGAATATATAACATTATGTTCACAGGGCCACAAGAATACTTTGTGAAAGTTATTAAACAGAGTATATATAAACTCTTCATCACTATGTAGCAAATTTACTTACCTACTTCAATCACAATTCCTATTTGATTATATATTGAAAAGTACAAATTTACTGTAAATCAATTTTACAAAGCCTTAAACAGCTAATTCCTGGTTAGCAAATTCTTTGGGACATGCTACACAAATAAAAAATTAAGATCAAAAAGCCAGGAAGTTTAGAAATTAGTAAACTGTTCCAGATAAGATATTTAGGAATTAACTTTGTCTTCCTTATAAACTTCATCCCATCTGAAGTCCTCACTACCTCACCCCTCTCAATAGTCTTTCCCTTGTCATAAACAAAATTTCTTCCTTAAAACTACTTTTCAATAATTCTCAATGATTTGTCTTCTTAAATCCACTGTTTTTAAGATATAGGGTAAGTGCCAAGCTGGGACCTATTAGTATAAGCTCTTCACAGCAATAAGCTAAGTTTTCTACTTTAAATCACTATAAAGAAAGAACTCAGAATAGAATAGAATAGAATTTGATTAAGAAAGCCTCCTAAAAAATTGTAAAGCTGTATTATCAATATACCTCTAAAAATGAAAATAAGATTAAATTAAGCCAAACAACATAATATAGGTAAAACACTATTAGTTTTTCTAAAAGATCTTTTCCACATCAATTAAAATTAGAAGGAATTGAGCATATCAGTCTCTTCCCATTTTTAATTAGAAAGTACTACTTTAAGTAATCATACTTTTATTTTTATTCACAACTATGCTCAAAGTTGAAAAAAATAGTCAGCTATTTGGTTAAAAGTAATGTTTTCTCCTTTCTTTTTGCTGAACAGCAGGCTCTCTCAAGCTGCCATAGTCAGTGCTAAAGTGCTAACTATGTCACCATGCTGTGCATCACATTAACTTCCCATTTCAGCTCATGAATTTCTGCCAGATTAGTCCAGTAACCAATAACAGAAAATGAGAAAATGGGAGTTATTTATTACCTCTTATCATCATCTTCCCAAACTTACAGAAAATCAACAGAGTACTGAGATCAATACAACTCAGTATAATGAGATCAATAGATTACCATACTTTCTAACCAATATGCAGATCCAGGAAAAAAAGTGTGTCAGATGCATAATATACCTATAAAAGGATACAGGATTGAAACCAGTTAGAATCAAATACAACAGTAATAATATAAAATTGTCTAAAAAAACCCTCACAGCTACAAATTGACAACTGCTAAAAAAGATGTTCTAAAAATATATAAATTTTAGGTATGGGCAACCATGAAGCCATGGGATCAAAAGGTGGTACTGCAAACCCAGTTGGACAATAAACATGCAGGGATATACAGATTATATATGAATGCTGTGTGAGACATATGACATTATTGAAGACTAATAGATAATCTGTGCTGGCAAGATGTGTCTTATGTATCTTCACTACCCACTGAAAGAGGAGGGGAAGTTTATTTGATCAGTAATGAGAATGAGATAAGCCCACAATCTATGGTTTATATTTGCTCATTCCTGTCACTGGGAAGCTCTAAAGGTCTTCTGACTCACCAGATAGAGAGGTATACCTCTCTATCTGTAATTTATTCTATAATATCTTTAGAACTATATATAATTCTAAATAGTTCTCATGAAGAAAAAAAATCAAAAATAAGCTTTTAAGACCTTTTCCCATATGGTTCCTTTTTTTCTCCTGTGAAAGTAAATGCTTCCCCCTGCATGGAATTATAGCAGGATCATTCCAGAGATGACAACTCCTGTGGTCAGGATGGATTAAGCTGTGCAATTTTATGCTCCTTCCTCTGAAGCAAGAGGACAGTGAAATGCAGTCATTTTCAGGTTAAATCAATAGGGCAGAAGCAGAGGCTGATGACATCCTCTCTTGTAATTTTAGAACTCATGAAGTGATAAAAATAAGGAAATACATAAGAATATATTTGCTTATATTCCAGAAACAAAATTCGAGAAAATCTACATACACAATCAACACCAAGAGAAATGTAACTTTTACAATCATCTCCCTTCTGAATATTCACTACTCAATGATTCCACCTTTCTACAATGTATAAAATAATTATTCAAATATATCAACATTTTTGCACACATCTGTTCAAGTCTACCTTATCTTAGTGCCGCCTAATGGTTGTATAAAGCAAAGACACTCTCCAAAATCAGATGCATGATACACTTCAATTTTCTTTTGAATCAGTTTGCGATATTATCTATGAGATAGGAAGGGGTTTTCTAAACATTCAACCAGACAACAAGAAATCTCACTGCAATATAAACTTTGGTCATGAAGGTCTAAGTGCTAAGTTCATTTGAGAATAGGACAGAAATATATTCTTCCAAAGGCACCCCCCACACTGATATAGTTAATGTCTGCTATGAACTTTGTAATTATTTCAGGTAAAATTTTAGCAATAATTCTATCCATTTATCCAAAAAAAGAAAAAAGCACAACATATGTGGAATTTCAGAGTAACAGGGAAGCAAAGGAGGGTGGTTTAACAGAATCAGCAGGAACTTTCTTTTTTCCAGCATTTCGCTTATTTAAAAAAAAAATTAAAAATTAATCTACTTACTGACATACAACATTTTGTACTGACAGTACAAGAACATGCTCTGTATTTCTTGCATACTATAAAATAAAAATGGCTCCACTTATCTTTGTTCTGCTTCATTACAAGTCCTCTTAGGGAACAGTGGAGAACAACATACACTTTAAACCAGAACTTTTTCTGTAGAAATTCACGTACCTGCTCAGTTTTTAAATGGAGAGTATTCTATTAGTCTTAAAAAATAGTGTTAAAACCAGATGCAAAATGTTCCTATGAGTAGTCCTGCAACAGCAAGGAAAGCTGTAACACAATACAGCTGAACTAGCAAAAATGAGTAATTCTTATTCTGTCAAGAGTTGTCAAATGTGGAATGAAAAACTTTGTATTTTTAAACATTAATACAATCTGAGCTTGTAGAAGCGATTAGGTGCTTTCCACTTTTTTTTTTTTTTAATTTGTTAGGTTGACAGTATTCATAGAATCAAATCACAGAACTATAGAATCATAGAATCAAATTCCTCTTTATCAAATGCTACATCAAGGGAGTCTAAAATAATGCAGTAACAGAGTTAGAACTATAATCAGGACGTGGGTATTTGGTGTCCAGAAAGGCTGTGACATTTATAAGCCATAATATAAATCAAGTAAGTAGATAACAAAACCAGGCATCTTTCCAATCTTGAAATTGAAGTTTTACTATAGCTGACAATTTACAAATAAAGGGCAGTTTACACATCAAATTGTCATCTGAAAAAGAAAGTCAAAGCATGCTTCCAACACAACAGGGACAAAGAAATCTTGCAGGTAAATTGCCTCATACTGTTCCAGTTTACATAAAAAACCATTAGCTATTCCCTATTCTATTCATGTAAGGCAGACAAGAAAGCAAGAAAAAAGAAAACAAATCTCTCTAAATTCTTACATTTCAAGGAAGGGCACTTTTTTCTTTTCTTAATTACATTCCTCTGGCACCCTCCAGCTGGAACTATGTTATGTATATCAGTGGTCTGTGTGTTTCTCATAGACCCATATCATACTGGCACTTAACACACTACTCAAAATCTTATATCTGCATTTATTTTAACTTCAGATGGAAAGTTCTTACTCTTTGGACAACAATTTGCAATGCTATTTATCTTTGCAACAGATTGAAAAATTTTTGGTTTGTTAACCTTCATTCCAAATTCTTACACATTTATAACTAAATTATTTCTATAAATTTGTGATACTCTTAAGAAAATTCAAATGCTTTTCTTAGATCCAGCAAAGAGATAAGAAATGTCTCATAAATGAAATATAGACTATGTGTAAGATACCTGATGTCTCCATATACTCATTAACAGCCTTCCTAGAAATCTCTGCAAATGCACTGAAGTGAGAAGTAAATTCTAACTGTACAACTATCTGAAAATATTTGCTAAATATAATGAGTAATATTAAAATCAAAACTGGGATGACATTACTTTAGTGCATTAGAGTAAAAATATAAACTGAACTGAAGTTACCGATTAGTTACCTATTTGGTAATTTTCAGCTATTAGGTCCTCTGAGAAGTTATCCTAGATGTTTTTCCAAATATTCAGGGATATATTACCAGAAATAAAATACGCACAAGTATGCAAGACAAAGGGCTTAATTCCATTTTACCTTAGATAACATCATAGCTCAAATCTACAAGGAGATCTAATCAATCCTCTTTATGAAAAGCTATTCCACAAGAAAGCAAAAGCAAGATAAAATGTCTAGAAAATGAAAAATGATCAGGAGAACTGAATTGACTCGAAGAAGCAATTACTCAATGGTTTTGGTAGAGGAAAAAACATTGGTAAATTTTGGCTTGTAAACCATAAAAATATTCCCTTGCTCAATTACTGTGATACAGACAGCCCTTGTCCTCTTCAACGTAAAATGACCTCATTTAAATTAAATTGGTGCTGATAATTCTTGTCCAATGCTTTGTGCATAAATTCATTAGTGTCCTATACATTTTTATGAAGAGCATTATGCTGTATTTCTGTCTATTTTCTGTGTGAAGCCTAAAATGAAATACTACTCTTATACAAACCAGGACTGAATAGACTCTTGGAACCTTTGCAGAATGCACTTTCAGGAGGCTTTACAAAGTTTCTTTATATCCCTCCATTCTGTTGCAATTGCCCTTGGACACAACGAATATTTCCCATTCTGCACAGTGGCTCTGCATGGGGACACAAATAATACTCCTGGTTGTTCCTGCTGTACTGAGTAAGTAAAGTCCAAGACTTCTCTGTTGTAGCATGCAGACTGCACACCCCAGAGTCACACTGTTTTCAGTACTGTGTGAAAGTGCATATGCATTTTTTCACCATTTTCTCCATGTTTCACCTCTTAAAGCACTTCAGGCACACGCTGAGCCATATATCCAAAGAGACCATCAACTGCAAGTTCTGTCCCAGCAAAGAATGTATTGCCCACTGATGATTGCAATATCATCTTCAATCTGCTAAATTATTACACAAAATTCTATCTGAAGAAAAACACTTTAAGAACTCATCCTCTCAAATGTCTCCAGAAATCAATAGTTCTCTAGTCTCCAACCCCTTTGTTTAAAAAATAGGCAAATAAATTTAAACAAATTTATTTATTATACCTGTTAGACTAATACACAATATGCTAAAAAAAACCAGTATTATGACAAATTACTAAGAGGAACAGTGAATTTTCTGGAGAAAAATGAGCACTGGGAACTTCTCAAATGAATGCAAACAATTCATGTATGTACTGAGATCAAGAACCTATAACTAAAACCTCCAAACCTTACATTAGTTTTGTCTCAAAAAGTCCTCACTGGATGTGTGAAAACTTTGATTAAAAAGAGCACAAACTCAAGAAAAATTTCAACTTTTAAGGGAGCAACTAAAAAATTGTCATTTGAAGAAGTGGAAATTTGCTTCCCCCAATCCCTCCATGCTACTCTCTTGTACTAGTTAGTGAGGAAAACCAAAAACGAATAGTTTCTATTTCCTGTGACCTAATAACAGCAAGAAGTTACAGCAGAAGTTGTTTAGTTTTCTACTGGTTGCAAAGATCACACTTGTAAAATAAACATGCTAACTCGTGGTTTGAAAAAGTATAAGAGACCATTTTAAAGAGTATAATATTAAAAGGCAAAAAAGATTAAGATTCAAATTTTAAGTTGAAAATCTATTTAGAAAAATGAAACATTTTCAATAAAACGTACCATTAGGAAGAAAAATGAAATTTTGCTGCTCATTAGCATAGAAGTTTCACTTTTGAAAAGCTAATAACCAAAATTTTCATGTGAATAGAAACTATACAGAAAAACAAGAAGCAATAAGAAATATCATAAAATCAGCAAGTGGCAGATCTTAAAACAGCTGCTAGTCCTTCTTGAATCTTGACTGTGATTGTTGATCAACTTTAAAGCCAAGGCATCCTATTTTCTGATAGTGCATGTGGAAAATTAATATGCATTTGGTTCATGTACAGCCTTTGAGTTTACAAATTAAAGAGCACATAAAATTAATCGTGAATCAGTTAAGAAGCCAAATATTTGACATAAACATTTTAAACTTTTGTACAATTTTATAACTATTTCCATGCTGAACACACAAACAAAAAAAAATTAAGATTGTGTTATCTAACAGTAAAATGTATCAGTACTGCTAAGGATAAGCCAGCTCCTAAATATTTACTTTGTTTGAAAAATATATTTACAGAACAACCAATGACAAAAATCAGTGAAATGCAAATTGTTTTAAACTATCCAAGAAAGAAAAGCAATTAAATATTATGCCCAGTTCAAACTACTTTCCAAACCTATTTTAAATTCTGTTGTAATTTTTTATTACTCTGCAGTGGAATTTCAATATTTTTAATTAAAATTTCATTAAGCTATTTAAAATTGCTTTATAACTAAAAATATTCTTAAATAATTTATCAAATTTAATTTTTGTGTAAACATTTTAATTTCAAGTTCTTTGCCCTAACCCAGTTATGATTATATACATTTTTTTATATCTTTATAGCTTAATCTCCAGATATTCAGAAAATAAAGAATTACAACTATTCTTTGATAACACTGCCACCTAGTGCAAACTCTAAATTAGAACAAAGCATTTCACTGAACTTGTTCATTCTGTAGTTTAGTCTAAGGTGGAACTACACTATGTACAAATTGTTGTTTCAGTACTACTTAAACATACATTGGAATAATGACATTTGTTCTCCTACCTGGAATTCCTGTTAAATATACAACTACACTAATTTTGAAAATACACTGTAAAATACTGTTATGTAATAGATTCACATCTAGTGTTGGCTTTTGATAGCCAAAAATAAGAGAATACAAAGCTAATACTCTAAAAAACAAACACATATGTTCCTAGAACCTCACATGAATGCAGACAATAAATTGAAATACTACTTGGTTAAATTTGATACCTAACAAGGAAAGGTGGAAAATATTTCAATAAATTAAAGTTAATTACAACTGGAAAGAAGGAAGAAATTGAGGATTTCTAAGGTGGAATGATATCCAAGAATCAAACTGACAGTAGAACATCATCTTTACTTTTACAGAATTGGTCAATATACACTTGACAAACTCAGAGCTCTTGAGAAAACACTAGATTTACTTAATTCCACTCACTTCTGTAGTTATGCTGCCATCTAGTGAAACGAGACACGCAGTGAAACGAGTCTGCAGGACTTAAATTTTGTCCAAGTGAAAAACACCAGGTACATGTACTACAGCATTGTTCACCTCTAAGCACCTTATTCCTTCTACTTCTTCACCGCCACATTTTTGTAATACATGATACAAGGTGACTAATTTTGGCCAGGGGACAGTGAACATTTAAACCCCTAACCTGAAATGCAAACAGGCTTACAGGCTTCAGTGAGAAACCAAGGAACTGATCAGCACAGACCACAGTCTAGGATCAGGGAAAAGTTATCTATTAGGAGATTTCAGATCATTACACAGATAAAGTACTGGATTCACAACTAGTAATACAGATAAATACTACTCTGAACCTTCCATTTAAATTACCTGTTGTGATTGTTTTTTCATGACATTTAATTAGAATTCTGACTTACAAAAAAACATTTAAACTTATCATTGGTGAATTCTAGACACTAAAAAGCAAATTAAAAAGTAAGTACACACTCACCTGGGAAAATATATTTGCAGTTGGAGCAACTCTGTTGTCCACAATACTATATAATATTGCTAACAATCTGTCCAGGGGAAATGGCTTTGGCCCAAGTAGGTGATTGCTGGTCTGCAACAGAAGCAACACTTTTTAATTCTCTGGAGTACTAAATGATGTTATTCTTATCTTTTTGGCCCCTGGGGAGGCACTGTGATTCACAGTAATCTTCCATACAGCCTACTTACACGTTACGGAAAACACTGAATACAAGCTGATTGATCAAGAAAAAGATATAGACAGAAAGATCTATTTAACATGGCAAGTGTTCAAACTGCACAAGAAACAGGAACATTTTTGAGATGTAACAGAGGATCTTATGCCAAATCTCCTGTCAGTAGATTTACACATTTACTTGTCTTGTCTAATGACTTTGCCCAATCTAAGGAATAAAGAGGAAAGGGTATGTTTTATGGCATTCAAAGAATCACAGAATGGCTCGTGTTGGTAGGGAGCTCAAAGATTTCTTCCAAAGAAGGAGGACAACACTGGACAGAGTATTCCAGAAGCAGCGCAAAGAGCGCCGAGTGTAAGGCTCAGAGTGCGCATGCCTCCCACAGGTTTAGCTGGCTGAAATAAAGAGTTCAGATGGCTGAGCCTGAGGTCAGCTTCATGGCTGGTAAGAGCTGTTGCATAATGAGCTGCCAGCCCAGCTACAGGCACCTGTGTTATCAGAACACAGCATATTTGCCCAGCTTCACAGCTACAGAGCTCTTTTGTGTTGTGCTCACCTCACACCTCAGCTGACACCGATGGCCATTTTAGGCACTATGGGTTATTGTGTGCAGTAACACTACATTCACTTGAATTCAAAGAAATACAAAGTCCTGATTGTTCAATGCTAAGCATTTTCAAAATATCAGTTCTACAAAAAGGAGACGTACAGTTCATAAGGCAGAACTGGGCAGTATTCCAACTCAGGCAACATAGTTAGGACTACAGAGATTTATGACCAAAAGTTCTTACAAGGGAAATACTTGTTTTATTTTAAGTTTGCATTTAATTCTCTCTACTTTGACATCTGGTTGCCTTTTTTGTAGTGTACATTGATTTATTCTTACTAGCAGAGCAGCCAAGATTAAAGAGGATTTTCAAGGGAAAGTTTGTTTCAAAACGCTTCAGGGAAAGAACACCTCAAATATACCACCAGCACGTCTGTGGCATTAGTCATCAGTAAAACACAACCACTCATTTCTTCAGCAAAACCAAAAGTTATTTCCAGTACGTGTTTTAACTTTTCAAATCCAGGAGGTGTCCCCAAAGCTACCTCTAGGCTAACAAAACAAGCAGTGTGAAAAATTATGGAGACACATAGCCAAGACTTTAGCATGGCAGAATGCAGATGTGGTATAAGTGTAGCCCTGGTTTTGTGCCTGAGATGCTTTGGTTTTCTGAAATTCTTTTCCCAGGGAATTTTCTGTAGACAAGAGACATGTTTTTGTAATTGTAACTTTGTTTTTCATTTCTTTTTCCTAGGAGGGACTTCTTCTTGATGTCCCTCTGGTCTGACCAATGTGATTGAAGAGGTTTGTCTTTTTATCACCAATCAGATTGGTCTGTGTAAAACAGGGAGACGTATATAAGGAAGACACATCCCCAGAAAAAAGGAGTAATTTTCAGGCTTCTGCAGTTTGGAGTTTGTGTCATTGTGGTGTAAAAGAGCATCAGTCTAAGTTACGAAATATACAATCACCTGTCCTTCTGCTTCTACATGTGCAAGTTCTGTAAAGCATGTTCATTACTGTTAACAAACAGACTAATTAAAATCTGTGCACTCCAAGCAGCTAGAAAATGCAGTTAGCACAAATAATCTCTGAAGCTCTGTTTAGTATATACAGTTACTCCAGAAATTTCTTCTTCTCTATTTAGACAAAAGACTGTTTGAAACTTTCAAGTTATCTAAAAAATGCTTTCCTCTAGAAAAAGCAGAAGAGTTAATTCTAAAAGAATAACTTCTTGGGAGACTAACAGTGGTTTAGAAATTCCTTCAAACATAACACATGGTTAGGAATTAGAATGTTACAAATCTTCTGCAAGGAGATAAGGCAGAATGCTACACAAGGTATTTATAAAAATGCAGGGGATCCAACATCTCTCAAAAACAAAGTTATCTTCCAGAATCAGAAAACCTGGTCAAAACATTTTATATCCATCAAATCAACTCTGTATGCCCTCTATCACCTCTACACCAAAGCAATATGTTCATTGTTTAAAAAGACTTTTGCCCAGCTGCCTCTATGTATGCTCATGGTTTTTATCTGCAGTGCCAGTTTCATGTTCCCTCTGTTTACCTGGCCTAAGCCTTTCACTATCCCACAGCTGCACAAAATTTCAAAAACAAGAATGAGAACCCCAAGAGTTCTTTAAAGAACAAAAGCTTAACCCAAACTCAATTAGCTGCACAAAAAGAAGAAATTCCTTAACCACAACTGACTGAATTCTCAACCTTTATAGCATGTACTTGAAGACCAAATGATACCTTTTCTTTTTTTGTAATGCAGAAAGCATTTCCAAACTTTTCTGGTTGCTCTACAAATTAAGCATGTAAACTATCAATTCTGATACAAAACAAATCCTAGACTGAAGCAGATACACAAGATAAACTCATTTCCAATAAAAAGCACACCAACACATATGATCTTATGACAGACTGACATCTGTAAAAGTTTCACCTGCAAAAATACATTCACCAGGAAGATCTCTCACTTTTCACTAAACAGGAATAGCATTGTTCCAGGGCAACCATGCAAAGAAACCAAACAAATTCTGCTTTTATCAGCAAGAGGTCAATTAATAGAATGGTCAGTCAGTTTCTTCTCCTCATTCACAAGATTGATTTTATCTAATTAAAAAAACCCCACAGCCTCTGGACTGACATAGTTAAGAATCACAAAATAGATTTTTAGTCTTGCTATACCTAAACTTTTAAGGAAGGATTTATTTCCTCTAATGTCAGCTTCCTGCCAAGCAGATATGGACAGCCAAACCAGTTTCCTCAGTTCCAAATATAGCCAGTAGAAATCTAATCAATATAATTTGTGGTGCAATTCATCTGCCTGAACATAGAACCTGCTTTAGTATGAGCCACATCACACCCTGCACTCCAATGACTGCATCGACTGACTCTGCAATGGGCCATAAACTGGTTTAGATGCAGGCAGCCACTAGAATTAGGTGAATCTGACCTGTAAATCAGTCTTCAGACAAGCTTCTCTGGGCAAAGGTATATTGACACAAACTATCACACCAATTGAAACAAACAAGTCTATTTATAACACTACATCTGTAATTGCTTATCCCTGTATTACAATTTCCATCATTATAGAAATCTTTTCATAAAAATTCTTTAAAGAATATAAAATTATTTTTGAGAGAAATGCTGATCCTTGCTGAGTCCACTTACTATGTCCTTAAACTAGCTTTATTTAACACACTTTGTTCTACACAAAAATACGGTTTTAGGAGACAATTTTATGTTACAGTTTCAATAAAATAAAAATGTCTGTATCTCACAGAAATTTGTAGCATACAAAACAAATGCACCAAAAAATGTTATTTCTGCAGTTCTGCAGTTTCTACAGTAATCAATGACACAGAATGAAATACAAACCCACAAGTACAGTGGAAAGAAAATACCTGTTACCAAGCTCAGCTTAGAAGGATAAAATACATACTTTCTCATGCTTCTTCATGAAGTTGGTCTTTCTAATTTTCCCATGATGCTGCAAACAACAGACAAGAGCAAAGGTAATTAAAACAGTCAATAAAGAATGTATACACTACAAATGGTACTATGTCACTCTAGGTCTACTTCTTTTCTTCCCTTCCAGTTTTTGCATTTCATGTTACTACCAATCATTCTTACTATAAGCCCTAAAATTACAGTTTCCTAGCTTCTTGCTTCACCTTGTCCCAAGTGGTGCAAAGCCAAAACACAACATGCTAATATTCTTTGGTGACATGCAGAAGATGGTGTTTTCTAATCTACTCAGGAACTGATGAGGTAGTAAAAATTTGTAATATGACTTCATGCCACCATCCTCCTCATATCCTCAATAATCAAATAAAAAGACAGATGATGACTGTCATAATTTTTAAAATGTATTTATGTATAAAATCCACCACAATTTTCACCTTTTACTGACCTTATTTTGGAATTTGGATGGTACAATAGTTGGCAAAATGACAACCAGGAATTTAATCAATATAATACAAAGGTAGCTCAAGGTTCTTGAGCTAAATGACAAAAGGAAGGAGGAGGGGAGATTGAAAGGGTAGGGGTGGGTGTTGAAGAAACAAATGTAATTTAAAGCTGCACTTTTTAAAAAAATTGTCTTAAAAAAGGAAGGACTACTGAAAGAAAATAGTGAAGTGCTCTTGGATCTCAACTAAAAATGTGAGGGCAAGACAAGGGCAGTAGTAAACAATGGTACAAATAAATGGTTTAAAAAAGAAACAAAAACCCCCAAGAGATACATGAAGCATAAGGTGCAAATGATGTAAAATTAGTGAAGAGATGTAATAGTTTTTAAACATAGTCAAGTGCTATTTCTCAAAATACCACCTGCTGATTTTTTTCTTCTTCCACAGCACTGAGAGGTATAACTTATATTAATATACCTTATAAGCAGGCTCCATGAATCAGGGAAAAAATAACTCAAATAAAGAATTATTTTTTCATGTAAACTTTCATTAATACCCAGCCATGTCAAAATTATCTTCATAAATGTGGCTTTTCTTGACTGACTTCTGAAGAGCTAAAAAGCAGACAGAGCTTAGGTTTACTTCACATGATTTGTCTGATTTAAAAAAATAGCTAAATCGGTTATTAGATATCAAACACAATTAAAGACAGCAAAGTAATAATTTTATCATGCCTTCGAAAAAATGACCTTTCAGAGGGGAAAGTGATCAAGCTTGAGGTTACATAGCATGCTTTGGATGGATCACAACAAACTGCATTCATGTATTTTGCAGGTTACAATGGGATCTCCATATGGTAAATATGGTATCCTATTTCTGTTCAAGCACAAAACTCCACAAAATTCAAAGCCAATTTTCAATTAGCTTTTAATGCTGTTTTCTATAAAGACTTCCTATATACCTATTCCTATTCTTTCTTGTTTTAAAGACTTCCAAACCAGCTTCGTGTTTTTCTCTCAACCTACTGCAAAGCTCTTGAATTTTCACATAACCAGTACCAGTGGTGCCAATTATCATTTCCCTGCTCTCTCTGGCTGTTAGCATTCCAGGCTGCCCCAAACTGACTTTATTTAGCTGTAGTATAGCCTAGCATCTATAGAATAGTGCAGATGAGCAACTCAAGGACCATCTTTTTGTTTGCATCTCTTTTTCTTCTTTTAGTCCTTTGTTAAATCAGTCTAGAAGATACTTTTCTGTGATCTATTCTAAATCTTATTACAAACCTGATAAAAATCATATTCTGTTTCCACTGCTCACATGACTCATAAAAATACTCAGCTTGAAACCCCCTCAAAAGTGTTGGTTTTGCTGGGCTTTGAGATGCAGCTATTTCTGAAGTTCAATTTTAGACCTGATGAAGGGCTAACTGATATATGACACACAGGAAGAATGGTGACTTCTGCTTCACCAGTTCTTGGAAAAAATACCTGACAGCACAGATAGAAATAGCCTCCTGATCCCTGCTTCAAAAACCTTAGGAATTCATGTTTATTGTACAAAATCTTAATATGGTTCATGTGCAAGAGTGGAAACACACTCAGAGATACTACAAAAGGAGAAAGGAAAGAAACAAAGCTGAAAAAGTTGTTCAGTGAATGCAAGGAAGATGTGGCACATTTTGGTAACATGCTTTACAGGCTTGAGTCATGGATGCTTTCTCATTTCTGTTTAGAAATAGTTCTTCAGCAAATAAATCTCTAACAAAGAAAATGCTCCAGTCAAGTGCAAAGAACAAGGCTTGCCCACAAAGAAAATCTACACTTACTAAAGTAACCCTCCACTCAGGAAAGAACTAAATAGAAGGGTGAAACTCCTATAGCTTTCAGTAAGATCATACCAGAGTTTAAACTGAAAACATACTAGCATTTAATCCCTAGAAACTGCAGTAATTTCTCAAAATGTGTATCTATGATTTTTTTAAAGAGGAATTAATATTTTTACAAATTTTTTCTTGCCCTTATTTTCTTTAATTGCTTACATACATCCATCATGAATACCATACACACATACCTGTATCAATACATACTATAGTAGTTGGCAAAATGCACAGAAAGCCCAACTGCCTGATTACTTTTCTGATCTGTCTTCCTACCTATGTTTAGTCAAATAACTCAAAATGAAGCAATGAGGCAGGCTTGAGGAGCTTGAAGATCCTGGGTCAGGAAGAGACATAGAACAACAACCACCAATGGCACCACATCACTTGTCTGCAGTATGACCACAATTTAGCTCACAGGAAAAAAGAAGAAAAAAACCTGTCAACATGTACATGGCAAGAACTTACAGAAAATTCTGTTTAGCCCAGGAGTTGGTAGTAACGATTAATACTAGAAACATGCATTACTACCATTTCAACACAACACATACCAGCTAGTGTAATCACATCTCCTGCAAAAGCAACTGCTTCTATGTTTCTGTTCCAAAAACTTAGAACTCTATAAAAAACTAACAGTGCACTAAGCCATTTTTACCTCATTAAACACCAAGGCAGTTGTGATTTGTACCTTACTCGGGAAATTTAAATGTGGTTTATAACAAAGGACACTGGTCACCCCACTAAAATCTTTTCAAAACCAAGCTGTATCAACTCAGAAAAGCAAAGCACAGTGCTCATGCTATAACAGCTTTATGCACGATTTGCACATGAAGAAGACGTTGGGTTTATTAGGCATTTAAAGCACTCAGTGATCATTACCAATCACAGTATGTGATCTACAGAAAAGCTACTCATCAAATCAAATGAAGTGCACACAGAAACAGAGCTCAAAACAAATAGTTGAAGAGTTTTAAACCAGGAAATTCAGTATGCAGGAATCCAGTTAACAGCACTAAAACATTAATTTTGTTACCTTAAGAAAGAATCTCTTATCTGTCCTAACAGGATTGTAGGAGGCAAGGTAAGCAGCTATTAGAAGAAATTTGGAGTAATAAGGAAGTTCCACATGGGTATGTGCAGAAAGTCCTATAAAACAAACAAACAGTTTATGAATTAACCAAAACCTAGCCTGAACATCCTCAAACTTCAAATTAAGACTTCCCTGCATTCGTTTTCTTTTCCCTCTCTCCTGCTCTAATGCCATGACTGAATGAGTATGACTTTCTCAGCCCCATTATCACAGATAGAAACTCAGGGAAGGGCAAAGGAGCACAGCACAAAAGCTAAACAAAGCTAACATTCTGTGAAACCTTTTCAGACTCTCAGCAACTGTACTTGAAGCATCAGAGATTCATAAATCTTCCTGAAAAAAAGATATAAATAATTCCAGGCTACTTTTATTTAAGGGAATTGTCCTGACAAACAAGGCAGATGAAGGGATATATTTAAATACAATGACAATTTTTTTCAAGGTTCAACCTTTAGACTCCTCCAGATTGCCAAACAGCTTGTCCAGGAACAAGGATCGCATGGTGAAGAAAGCAGCAGTGCTGCACTTCCAAAAAATAGTTCATCTGTGATCAATGATTTTTACCCACTGTTCTATTTCCTACAGAAAATGTTTTAAAACTTTTAAACTTCATCCAGTTGACTTTGCCCCCTTGTATACATGTATACTTAATTAAGATTAAACACACATGTTAAAACGCACAAGAACTACAGTCCAGTGAATACTTGCTCTTTTTTGAGGGGAGCTCAAAAGTACTTTTACTGTCCCCTGCTCTTGTTTTACATGCTTATGCGTAAGTATAGGATCATCAAACCACCATTAATCAGCTGGCTAATTATAGAAACCATTAAAGGGTCTCTCTCATGCCTTCTTTGCTTGCAGTTTTTTGCTTCAACAGTTTCTTGTTCTGTGAAGCACCTGTACCTTTATGGTTTAATCCACAAATATCAGCACATAAAGATCAAAGAATTAAACATGCTTAAATAGAAGTTATGATTCAGATTTCACAATATAGAGAAAAGCAGCCTAGCATTAGATGACTGCTAGTAATGATTTTCTCTCACGTAAGCATAAAAGAACGGCAGTTTTAGTTTCATTTACAATTAAGAGATTCTCTTGTACTGCATGCTATTTATAAAAGGCAACACCAAATAAACTCTTGCAGACACATAATTTAGTTTAATACAAAAACATACTGTTTTTCTCCATTCTTCTGGTCAGCCAATATTGCATCACACACATTGAATCACACTGAACTATTTGAGAATTTACACCTTTATTAGAGGTAGAATTTTATTTATTAGAACTTCTTTTTAAGCATGTTGCTATCAAATGCTGTTTTAACAATATGACATTTTTTCCTACTATATATACCTATGAAAATACATTTAACATGAAGTCTCCCTTCATGGGGTTGTCAGGTGCAAAATATTTCATGAACATCTGGGAGAGAGTTTAATAAGAACACATTGAATCAAACTCCCTTGGTCAAAAACATTGAAAATTCACCAAACATAAACCAAACACAGGAAACAGTCTGATGACTGCATTTATCTCAAGGAATTGTCATGATAAATAATATCATGTTGTTCCCAAACAACAAACTGGTCAAAAGACCATGGCCAACTGACATGACCAGGAAAACATTTCAGTATTCCTTCCTAAATTGTAAATGAAGGGTGACAAATACATTGAGATTTGATTTTCCAGCCTGTCTAAAGTATAAAACCACCAAAGCTCTACTTCTCTAAGGAAAGAACACTTGTAGTTCTGACATTTCTCTTTGCAAGAAATCTGGACCCAGGACAGGTGTTTTATTTAGGAATGTGCTATTTCAGTGCAATACACCAGGTGCAACATTCTCTTCTCCCCACTTGGACAGTTCTGCCAGTTGGCACACAGAGGTTTGACCATCAGGGTTCAGGCCATTCCTCACCCATTCTGACATAAGAAATACAGATGTAAAGACGACTTCTTTTACCTGCAAGGGATATTAGGAAAGGTTACTTCCAGTATATATAATAAGGGAAAAATATTGCTTTGTAGAATATCTTTTCAAAAAAACATGATTACCCTGAATTGTGACTGAATACTACCAGGTAGCCTCGGCTGTGTAGTTTCATTCACTTGTTCTCACATGACAATGACCAAGTCAAACTGAAAAGCACATTTCACATCACAAGCCCCTACACAGTTACTGTGTTTGATACCTTTCAGTTGCCCAGGCTCTCCACCATCCTGCTGCAAACGCTCCCACTGTGAGCTGAAAGACAGAAAATGCAAATACATAAAGATGTAGTATTTGATAGTCTTTTAGAGAAAGCTACCTGCTTGATATATTCTAATTTTGTGACATTGGCTAGGATACAACTAGTAAGAGAATAATAAAAAATACAAGGTCTTACTATCTCACATGTAAATTTTAATAACCTACAGACTATGTATTTGATTACAAAAAGCAAAAAATTACTGTTAGATTAAAGCATAAAAGATCTAATTGTAAAATACCTGTTTCTTCCCATCCAACCACCATGAGTAAGCAAATATGCACAATGTTCCAAGTTTCAAGAATAATGCAGAATTGCATAAAAAGTAAAAATACTGATAGTTTTGATTCTTTTTAATCTGCTTAATAACTGTTTATGTTTGTGAGAAGAATACTATAATTACTTCCTAATGTAATTTTGAAGTCAATGGAAGTCATCAAGATGGATTATTCTGCAGTGAAAAATGCTCCCAAGTAGTTTGGTGTTTTTCTAAACAATAGCAAAAAATTCACTTTAAAACTTCCCTTAAGGAATGACATTGCTAGCAATTTCATATTTTGGATCATTTTGTATACCACAAGGGGATTACAAAAAGATAGGTTTGTTAAAGGAGCTTTTTTGACTTGTTTTTTGAAGTTCTTCATGAGCAGAGTTTATCAGCCATAAGCCATAAAACTTAAAAACGGTATAATGAGAGCTCAGGTAATACTTAAATTACAATGAATGACAAAACAACTCATCAATGAGTTAAGGTTTTATCCAAAGTCTATTTTACAGGCAGAAAAAAAAGGTCCATTTTCCTTTCAGTTCAGTTAGCACAAAAGCTAATAGCAAAGTTCTATCACTATAAACTACATGGTCAAGAAAAAAACCCCCAGAGAAATCATAGTTCTGTGGCCAGAAAAACTGATATAGTGATTTTAATTCCTCAAGTATTTACTGGTATACAGAAGTAAATCCTAGAACTGTTAGATAGAAACTTGGAATTTCTAATAAAAATCAAGTCAAGCTCAAATTCATAATCAAAGAAAACAGTAGAGGGAAATTACTTATTTGGAAACAATTCACAAGCTATTTTGTATCATAATCTTTTATTATAACCTAATTAGAGTAGGCAATTACACAATATAAAAAGTCAAGGAGATCCCGAGTAGACTGTGTAATGAAGATCAATATTGAATATAAATAAATATTTGAGTCAAACAGAAAAGTGTTGCATTGTACAGTGAAGTCTAGCTTGTACAAAGCAAAATCAATTCTCTCTTTGAAGGAATGATCACATCTCTAGAACATTAGCAAAGCCTTCTACTACACACTCAGGTTGTGACCAGAATACTCTATAGCCTCAATGACACTCAAAGGAAAGAAATCAGTATGTTTTTACCAAGATAAAGAAACCAAGCAATACTGAATGATCTCTCTTTACATAGTGTAACATCAGAATCACTCATCTTAAAGGTGGAGAGAACATTAAACCTAAGCCAATTACTGCCACTGTGAATGAACACCACGTTTTTTCCAGCAGTCTGGCAGCTTACAAAATAAACGAGGAATCTAAAACAACACCAAGAAAAATAGCCATTAATAGGACACCAGATTTTAATGCTGTTAAAAATGGAAATTCCATTTAAGAAAAAATTTGTCCTTGGAAAAGAAAATCAGGGATCAGAAAGCACAGTCAGCAAACAAACCTGGTTCTATCAAACAAAGCTAAGAAAAACAGATACTCAACATCTGTAATTCTCAAGAATTTTATGGCTTGCACACATCCTTGGTACAGTGAGTATCTGGCGAGCCAACAAACACAGCAGTGTGTTTTAAACTGTGTCTGTATATTCTGCTGATGGATTCCCATGCTTGGTAGTTTTATACATTACAGAAAATGGATCTAGCATCAGTGAAAAGGGGAACAAAACCTGCTGCCACTGCTTTACTTATTGAATCCATTATATGCTACAAATACCATTTTGTTTACATTTCCTCCTGAGATATGCTATTTCTAACAGCATATGGCAAGAAAGAAATGCACATTAAAGAAAAAAGATTACATCTAGCAAAAAAGAAACACTAGCCATGAAACACAGTGAGAGGAAGGTTGTTAAAAACAGCAACCTCAACAAAGCCAACAAGCCTATGCCCTCCAAATTACCTGGATATTTCCCGGAGATAAACAGTCTGCATTGCCTTCTTCAAATGAGGCTCAATATTTTTCCAGAGTTTGCGGGTGTCACGTTCATTTGCTGCAGCAAGGCAGAACCAACTCTCGTTAAACATTTAACTCACACAACACTAAAACTCATGCCTGACACCTGAACAGTCACAGGCATAGCAAGGTCTAACACCCTGACTCCAGCATCCTGCCTTAGGATGATGCACCATAACCATCCATCCAGCAAGCACATGCTGCCACACAAGGTTGTTTCCCTATGACTGTTCTGAGATAATCTGTGGCAATTTGACAGCATCTCTTCTCTTGGCTCTTTTCTTCTCTCAGCCTTGACAAAGAAATAACTTCTCCCATTATTTTGTCAAAGTCCTGATGGTTGAGTGAGGAGAAAGATTTATAGGAGGCAGGAGCATTTTCAGGGTATTTCCATCTTTGTTTCCTAAAACACCACCACCAAATACCATGTATTGTTTCTGCTGCAAGTGCTAATGACTGGGTGCAACTGGAGTAAGCAATGCTGTGACCTGAGATACCATTGTGCCACACCAGCACAAGGATCAGAGTGAAGTCTTCACCAAAACCCACTGAGCACCACCTGCTCTCTCAAACATCCACTCAAATTAAAGACAAAGCCTTACCTTCCCCTCTGGCCACTGGTTCACAATATTTAGCAAAATTGAGCGCTGCCTACAGAAAGCAAAAACCAGAACATATTAAAATACTATCTATCTGATCCAGCTGCAGAGTGTAACTAGCAGCATAATTCATTCCTTTGCAAAGCCAACAAATCCTTTTTCAGTCAGTAATTATGCCACTTGCTTACAAACATTATACTGTCAAACATGGTGACATTTCTATACCATAAAATACAAACAAGTCATCTATCACAGGTTACATGGCTTTGAGCTCAGCAAGATCTGTTTATTGTACTGGAGGGTTGCATTTTTTAACTAACATAATTTATCATTATAAATGCAATAAAAATGTTTTCATGAATTTTTTTTACTCCCTTCATTTTCAGATAAAACTTTCCAATCTAGGAGAAGTTCAGCATTCTTAAACACAAGGAGAAATTATTTATTTTTTAAAAAATAATTTTAAAAATATGCTAACATATTCCATATGCAAATTAACTCCTTTTGCCTCAAGTAAGATTAAGAGATTTTTGACAACACTGTAATCTAAACTTCCTTCTAAAATGTTTAAATCGATATCAAAATAACAGAATTTTATAAAATACCAATCCTCAGATTTCATTCTCTTTTTGTCCTATTGCACTTTAATAAATCTCTCTGCTAATATACAAAACTTAGAGTGTAACTTTCATATATAAATCTAATAAAATTCCAGAATGCATTATTAATAATCACACATAACAGCATACACATTTAGAGTCTGTATTAGACACTAAGGAGTTCATAAGCCTGCATACAGTTGTGTCTGTCACTGTCTTCTATGGAAGAGACTTGTCAACCACGGGAAGAGTTTAGGGTTCAATCATGTAAGTATTTTTGTAGTGTTCCACAAGCAAATAGTGCATCTAAACCCAATGCAATTCTCATAAGCAGAGCCACTAAAGTACATGTCTGCAAGAGCTGTGACCCTGGTTTCTATTTCTGTCTCCAGCAATCTCATTTACATATAAAACATGTATAACATGTATAACATATAAAACCTGTATAACAGATAAGATCAGCTGAAATTTAGCAGCATGTTCCTGAGGGAAACACAGGCAGAACATTCAGATCATCTCTCAAGCACCAATTTGTTCACTGATCACATCAAACTTGTAAAATTTCCTTGTACATAGTATAGTTAATTAAATAATAATTGAATTAAGATCATGTTTGTGATTGTTATTAAGCTTATGCAAATGTCACCATCAAATAAACTTAATAGAAGAAAATTAAGTTGTTTACTATTACATTATATGGTTAAAACTCCTTTTTCCAAATACTTTCAACTCATTACCAGAAAACTACACAACACTGGAAGTCCTTAATAGCCTCCAAAACAACTGCAACCTTTGTTACAGATTTTTAGGGCAACTACATTTTAAGCTAACACATTCTTAGAAGGGCAAATTTACACTAGATACAAGGAAGGTGGTGAGACACTAACAGGCTGCCAGAGAAGCTGTGGATGCCCCACCCCTGGAAGTGTTGAAGGCCAGGCTGGATGAGGCTTTGAGCAGCCTGGTCTAGTGAAGGGTGTACCTAACCATGGCAGGGGAGTTGGAACTAGACCTTTAAGGTCCCTTCCAACCCAAACCATTCTATAATCTCTGATTTTCTCTTTGTCCATATTCAACAATAAATCTACACTTTCATCTGGCAAAAGACATTCCAAAACAAAAGAGGAACTCTAAAGAAGCTCATCTCACCAGATGCCGAAGTTCTTTCAGGTCCCTACAGACCATGTAGAAGACACCAAGCAAAATATTGATATAAGCAGCATAGAAATCTGCAGAATATTCTGGGGGATGATTCTGAGACAAGATCTTTTGCAGATGTCCTGTTTAAACAAAAATAAATTTTGCTGGTTTCAAGCCAACTTAATAAATCGACCATATTTGTGAAAAAACAAACAATAACCATCACTAACAAACCCCAACAAAATCCACCAAAACCTACACTGATTTGAAGAACCAGCAAATGTAATGGAATCAAAACATTACTTTGAGATGTTCTGGCAAGTGGAAAGAGACAAGACCTTTACAAGTTGTATGAATATAGACTTTTACATTCCAGTAACTATTACATATTCTGAGTTCTGTAAAAGATACACTGATAAACATGGAAAAAACTTTTGAATATCCTTTGACAAAGTGTTATGCAATTCCCAAAAAGCAGATTAAAAAATTAGCTTACCTATGCTGTAATCTGGAAAATACATGGTGAATGGCTCAAAGCACCCAATGTTAGGACGGAACAGTTCCCACACTATTTCACTGAGCAGAACTACTGTCACATTTCTGTCAGTCTGCACAGGGAAGAGAAAAAACTGAATGAGAGAGTGGCAGGCAGAGAAATAACAAAAAACCAGTGCATGTTAGAGCATCAATGAGAAAAAATATTATTGTGACTTTTCTGTTTCACAAAAATCATTAAATTTACAGTTATTACTATGCTAGTAATTTGTATTAAAGCTTCAGTTGGCCTAATCAAGCAGCTCATACATTTGCAAATCTTCATAATTATATGGTATTTCTCTCCAGTCCTTACCATTTCACTGACAGGTAAGCTTTGTGGGGTGACACACAATAACAAGTAGATTCCACCCCAAAATTAAGAGAACAATTTACTTCAGTAACTAAACACAGACTTTCAGAGCAAACAGAAAATGTTAAAAAGCAAAAAGAAATCTCAGTGCCTCTGGAACCAAGCCATCTTGTACTTTATTTTAAAGGCAATCTGGTCTTTAAAAAGAAACATACACACATCCCAAACCAAAAATGTAATATCACCTGTTCACTCTCCCAACTGTTTTACTACTTAACAACAGTGGTGCTGTTCATAGTAATATATTCTTGACACCAAGTTTTTATGGACAAAATACCTCCTTCAGATTGAATGTTTTGATCAATAATAACAAAAAGCTTCATATTAAAAACAATATTGTTTTATTTTGGTCACCCTTGAAAATATTAGCTACTTAATATGAAGGTAAAACTATTTGTGAAGATATGTCATTCTCCCTCTTTGCAAAATTTTTGCAACCATACTAAAAATTCTGCCTAATAAAAGACACTTTTAAATATGGTTCTTCAAGAAAGTCAATGCTGTTGTGAATGACTTGAAAGAAATTTAAACACTATTCCCTTCCCTGAAATGTAGTGAAAATCTTTTTTTACTTCCTTCTCCCACTTCTTGGTGAAGTGGCACCCACCCATATTCTTTACTGTTTCTTCTTCATTTCAATGGAACTTAAATATTTTTTCCCTTTTAACAAGAAAGTATCTTTCAGTTGATTTCCTCTCCCAGATCTCCTAATGTTTCAGCTGACAGAAGTACTAAGATATGTTCAGTTCACTTCCTGACTGATCATCCAGTATGAAAAACTTCAGTAGTTGGCACCACAATCCTCAGAGAAATCAAGCATCCATGACCTATTCCTCAGCAGTGACCTGCCAGTCCCATGATATCCCTCACTACTACTAGTGGTGTGGTGTTTCTGGTCTCCTTTCACTCCAGGAAAGGAAGAGTTGCAAGAGATTTGCTCCTATAGCATTGCTCTGCAACATTGGCTCCACAACTCTTTTAGAAAACCTCTGTCCAGAATTCAGAATTTAAGCAACTGGAATATCAGCATTCAAGACAACAGTCTTGTTTGGAGGTTAATTTTGAATCTGGCAGTGTTCCTCTGGCATCTATAAGTTTTAGTCTATGGGGTTTTGATCCCTGAATAGCAATTACAGACCCATGTTTGCCTCTCTTCTCTGCAGAACAGGTTGTTTCTGCTTCAGGAGCAGCCTAGTCCAGAACATGGGCAGAACAGACAAAAGAGACAGAAAATGGCCCAGCTGTCAGGATTAAGAACACAGCTGTGAATCAGTCTTCATTCAGCAGAGAAACCAATGTGACCAGAAGATAAAGAGCACCACACAAAAGCTTTGAGATAACAAGTATAATTTCAGCTATTTACATGTTCAGACATTTCAAAGTACCAGCAACTTCTGGTTTTGTCTTCAGTTTCTTTTCAGGGAATGTACCATTTTTGCTTATTTCAAGGCAAAAGCTTTGATGCTTCAGAAGTGAAAAAGGAAAGCACACTGTGGTTTACTCCAATCAGAAACTTACTGCAGCACAGTTCCAGGACAAGTGTGAGAAAACTCTCAAGCAAGCCAAAGCACATTCACAGCTGCTGAGCTGTGCAGCTCCAGCCAAATTAAACAGCTGGTAGTCTACTGAAAATCTCATTCTTAAAAGGACAAATAATCTAGAAAAGACAACTATATATCTGACACAAGCCTCCAAATAATCTACAACACATCAGATATTGCAGTAAAGCATCCTCCACACACCCAGCAGGTGCTTCCAAACAGGGAAAGAGTTTCAGTTTGCCTTTAGATGTGTTAGGAAGTTTAGCTGGAAGATTCTGTCTGTTTCTCATTGTAATTGGCTCAGAGCCAGCATAGAAGTGTGGACTGGACTCTGAGAATGTAACTCAAAGTCTGTTGTTCATCTCATTGGGCCAAGGGCCAAAAAGCCCACCTAAGCTGTCAAGTACTAAAGAGAGAGAACAAAGAAACTCCACGCTTTTTGGAGGGGTCTAAGCAAGGTGCAAGAGATTTCTCAGGCACCTGCATGCGGCTTATTATTTGTTTTCTGTAGCGTTTGTTATTTTGGTATTTTTACTTATTAAACCTTTTGATTTACAAAACACCTTCAAAGAGCCATCTTGCTAACTAGTATGAGCCACATTTCTCCCAGGCTGGCCCTCAGAAGTGTAAATAAAACCCATAAGATATTGTAAAAAAAAATACCATTAACCACAACTAAAAAATCTCACAATGTTTAAATTCTAGTTTGGTTTCCAGTTTTGACCACTGTTTTGAGGGGGGTGAGACTTAATTTTGCAACTTCTCTCATCTAAATAATCACTTATCTTGATCTGTGAGCCTGGATATACAGGTACCACATGTTCAGTTACTTTCAACAGGCAGGACACACAAGAAAGACAATTTCTTTCCAGACACTTACCAACTCCTGAAGCCTAAGAAATGCTGGTAGGATGTTTGCTTCCATTTCCCTCAGCTGTTCTGCTCTATCCAGAACCTTTTAACAAAGCAATGATATTATACAGACAGTCAACTCCCACTCCCACATGGACTTAAAATTAATTCTTAGCTGCTGGAAACTGAATTGGAAAGATTATTGCTTCAAATTATTGCTTCCAGGAAGCCCAAGCAGCTCTGCATCTAAAAAAACATACAATCCCTAGACAAGCAACATTCTCATGCCTTATGGCAGGAAGAATTATTATTCAAGTCCAGTCAGGAGTACCACAACAAAGTCATGATATCCTTAACAACCACTGAAACCTCAATTTTTTCCCAGAATTCTTCTAATGTTTCAAATTTACACGTAGTACAGTAGCACTGTAACTACCTGCTTACTCTAGGAGAGTTATCTTTTCCTACTAAGAAATTATTTTTCAGAAACAAATAAGAGCTGGTATTTTAAATAATTAGCTATTATCTATTAGCTTTCATCATATACTGAACTGAATTTTGAGAGAAACTTTTCTTGCCAGTTTGCAGCCTAGGAATTTATAGGATTTATGGCAGGCAAATCTCACATAGCAGTAACAGACATGTAGCATATGTACAGCTTAAACAAGAAATATCTTAAGCAAATAACATCTTAGAGTCTGAAGAATTAAAACAGAAGCATGAAGACATGCATGGATATCCTTTGGTAAAAAATGTGTATTCCCAGCACACCTAAAATCTTGACAAGAATGAAAGAAGATAATAGAAACACATTTCTTTTTTGGCTTATTTACTACCTGCAATATAAATCTAAACTCTGAAATTCATTACTTCTTTTAAATTATTGCTGTTGAGATAAAAAATATAGGTCCCTAGAAAAATATATTTTTTATCCTACTGCATATCTTCTCTCCACCAAAAACTTAGGACATCTATCATTCCTATTGCCCACAATAAGGAAAAGAATTTTATGCGTACAATCAAACATTTTCTGAAAATATTATTTCAGAATCCCACCACTCAAACCTGAAAGAATATCTCTGCATCACTATCTCACACTTCTTGGGAATTTATTTAAAACTACAACATACGATTTTATACTGGTATCTGCATTTGGTTCACATAATAAGTGACTTCAGGAATGAAGACTGTTTTACACTACAGACCAAAGAGAGGCTAAGTATTTTTACTAACAAAATACTGCTTATTGGACCAGTGACACGGAGCTACCAAACACAAAACGTTAAGGTCTGGACCTAAGCAGATCACACTTTTCAGTCAAATGGGAAACTGCAGCACCTACTTACAGCAGAAAAAATATACTGTGGCTCTGTTTTGTGGAAAATGTCAAGTGGTTCGCAGAAACAGCCTTCCTCCAGGTCTATAAATCTATGCCTTATTCTTTGGTGTCCATATTTACTTGTCACTCTTCAAGTTTTAAAAAAGCCTATACTTTCTAAAACTGACTGCTCACTTACATTAAAAAAGTGGCTTGATACTTCTGTAAAGTCCTAAATATTGTAAATGTATGAATGACAATTATATCTACAAGTTATATCTACTCCAATTTTTCATAAGCAATCACAAGCATTCAGCACCCATGCTTGGGTTAAGAAAAACATTTAGAATTCTTTGCTTGAAAGTAAACATTTATCTTAATTTACTCTGAGTTAATTGAGCTGAAATATTCTATTATTTGCTACTGAAATTAAATAGAATAAGTTAGCATTGCCAGTTTATGTTACCAGCATACTGGTCTTCCATCAGTCTCAATTTAAACCAGTCTACAATAAATGCAGATGACACAGGTTAATAAACATGAATTGATTTCTCTCATTCCTGTCTGTTCTCATGCAGAATGTAACTGAAAAACTAATTTAATACTTAATTCTTCTGAGGCAACAACTATTTTCATGATATAATTGAACCTTTGTAGTTATTTAATGCTTTATTTTCTACAACCATTGTTCAAGAACTTTCTAATTTTCTGAGCAATTCCAATTTTTATAGAATACATGAAAAATTCTTTACTCATGTAGAATAGCATTTAATCCAAATACTAATCTGAAAGTAAGACTTTACCGTAAGAAGTATTATGCAAAATACACTGAAGGTTATTAGAGAGATAAATTTTGTGCTTATGGAATTGCTGAGGAATGTCAATACCACTTTGTGACAGTAAGCTCAACTACTTGTCTGTTTATATCTTTTTATCTGTTTTAAGTGTTGGTACTTTATTTTCTTCATTCCACTTCTAAGAAGTACATAAAATTTATTAACCTTGTGACCCAGAGGAAACTATAAGATATTACTGTTTCCACTAAACATGATATGAAGTTATTTAACTCAGTGGCAAAGTATTTTTAAATGGGAATAAAACATATTTAACTATAACCTGTGAAACAGAATGAAGAACATTCAGTATAATTATGAACTTCTTGTTTGACTGCAAAAAAACCCTGAAGCAGTATGGGCACATTGAGAGCTTAATGATCCTGGGCAATCACTCTGCATGTTTCCAACAGCTATTGATCTGAACCACGTTCTTGTTTTCTTAACTAATCAATTTCAACTCTTTAAAAAAAACCTTAATTCCTACTGCTGGCCTAAAATTTTGGTCTGAATATTCTGCAGGTCCACACTATATATATACATTTACACATCACTGATACTACAGCTTTCATATTGTCCTTTCATCAGACCTCTTGACTGAAATTTGTTTCCATGTTCATCTCTCAGCACAATCAATGCGGTTATTGTCTACAAATTTTGACTCCTTTATGTAGTTAAGATTATCACAGTAAAAAAAACCCCAAAGACCTAAACCAAATCCTAGTGTTCTAGTATTACACTGATTCAATAATTCCTGCAACCTAAATTCTGATTATTTTTTCTGCAATCTGCAGGAATTTTATTTATCATATCATAAACTTGAGCATATCATCATTTTTTTCATTGCAGTCCTTTTTTTCCATCCTAAATTTAAAACTACAGGTCCAGTCTCTGAGGGCCACAAGTGTAGCTGAATGTAAGATGTAAGATCTCAAAAATACTTTTACAGAAGAAGTTATGAATTTTAGTTGCTTAATATTATCCTTAAGTTCTGTTCTAGCCAACCAAGCCTTGTCATTTGCATTCCCCATATCCCCTTCTGCACTATTCCCCACCTCTGCTTTCTCATTAGTGATGCTATTTTCACAAGGAAACAGACAAGCATGACTTACTAATAATAAAACAAATACATGCTCCCTATATTTAAAGACTTAGTAACACTATTACATCCCCAATTTAAATGCGTGGTATCATTTACGTCCATTATTAGTTATGCTTTACTATTTTTGTGTAGAAAAAATTCTAAAACCAGGAAAAGTAGAGAACCTCATCTAAAACCTGTAAGCCAACAGAAAGAATCTGTCAACAGGTTCTGAATCAGCTCTACAGAGAAAGTTTTGTGCAAACTTCGATAAGGCACATATTTCACATCCAAATTATCCACAGCCATTACTCATACATTCTTACAAGAATGAGATGGACATTACAATGAAACGACTTACAATGTACAATGTTTCATCCTGAAGCTCCCGAGTGGCCAAAGCTTGTTTAAACAGACGGACAAAGTCATTCAGAGTATCACAGCGCACAGGAGACATCTGCTCTGTGCCAGAACAGCCTTGCAGCTGGATGAGGATTTCCTCCAGAAGAAGTCGTGATGTAAAGTATTCCACACAGTTCACAAACACGTGAGGAAGCTGAAGAGAACAAGAAAAATTATACAACTGCACTTGGCTTTTTCAGTGTAAATACTCCAGAAAGAGTTTTCTCTTCCATATGAGAGAGTGAAAGAAACCATAACTTGCCAACAGAATACAGAGCAGGAACCAAAAACACTTGTTAAAAAAAAAGGATCAATTACATACCTAGTCAAAATATTATGTATCACAAACTGAAGAGAGAGCTAATGAATCTTCAAATGGAAGTATACCTTCTAATTATGTTTAAAAACTGAAGCAAAATGTATCCTTTAACTATGTTGAAAACTTGTGAGCAATATACAAAAACAAAACCAACCAGCATTTAGTTCAAAGAAATTTAGACAACTGTAAGACATTACAGTATCATAAAATGGTTTATTATGAACTACAGTGTTGAGAAAACACAGATATCTCAACCTTATATTACAAAGAAAGTAATCTCCCCAGCACATTCCCCAGAATTACTGTGAATGTTTCTGGCATTCAATGCACACAAATGATAAAGTGTAAGCTTCTATATCAGACTCATGTGATCAGCATGATTGTGCAGAACATTTGCAGAAAACCAGATCTTTCCAGAGCAAAGAGTGAGTAAAAAACCCAGAGTATGAGATACATTATAAGTATTAATTTAGTAATATTGAAAATCTACAGTCATGTGTCTTTAAATAGAAGGCACTATAACCTATAAAATAGTACCAGTAGACAAACCTGCCTAAGGCAAAAAAAGATAATTTTCTAGCAACTCTATTTTTAAGACATAGCTTATCTGCACAACTCCATAATCTCTGGTAAGGCAGATGCTGTTTTTCACACTGAACATTAAAACCTCTGGAAAATATTAGTCATTGGGATGCAGGAATGTGATTGTCTATAACAAAAAAAATTCAAGTACTTCGTTCCAGTCTTCCTACTTAAAATACAATATGATTCAGCAGACGTGGGGAAGTGTGGGTACATGCTGGCAATCCACTCACACAGCATGTAATAAAAAGCTTTTCTATGATTTTGAACACCATTAAGAGGGCTCCATCACCAAAAAACAGCTATTCAAAATGATGCACCTCCACAGCAGAAGGAAAGCTGGGTGCCTCAGATGTGATTCACCCCACCACAGTACACACACAGGAGACACTCACATGTGGCACAAGGAGGTTCTGTAGAGAGTTGCAGCTAAAAGCAGCAACTGGCCACACCTGCACACGGTGTGAGCGGTCAGTGCTGTGGGCAAGGTGCCAAAGGCTGCTTCATGGAAGAGCATCATAAATCCCTTCTACCTTCTCCCTAGCCTTCTACCCTTGTTCCTCTGCAGAATTGTTAAGGAAGGGGCTTCTGCAGAACACCTGCAGATTCTGCAGGTAAGTGATAAGCTTAATCTGGACAAGCTGAAACACACAAGTGGAAATGTGTTACACGTGGAAATGTGATTGTGCTTTAGGCAAAAACAGGCACCTGTCATTGGATTTAAATCCCTGAATTTCATGACTGACAAAATCAGATATTAACAGATCTAGAAGGAAATTTCTGTAATGACACTTTTCAACTTAGGAGGACTTTAAAACATGTTTTGGAAAAAATTAAAACAAGGAGTCAATGGAGCTACTTCAGGCTAAGTCATGGAGACAAGATGAACAATATTTGCCTCCTTTTAAATCTTCATTAAACTTTCTTTTAAAAGTTATTATCATTTATATTATACTTCAGCATGCAAGTTTCATTTTATCCTAAATGCCCTAATGAGCAGAGTGATGAATTCATGACACAGTAAGTGGTGGAGAAGAATCAGGAAGGCAGAAATGGTTGAGGAAACAAACCATTTTGAGAAAGTAGAGGCTATTTTGAGGAACCATGGTTATAAATTGTAAATTCAATACCCTTTGTGACCATTCTTACCTGTAAGGTAGTTAGAAGAGTTTGCATCACATAAGTCTTCCCACTAGATGTATGTCCATAGATAAAGATGGATGGAAAACTAAACTGCTGACGCTAAGGGGAAGAAAAAAAGTTGTTGTTTCAATTCTTCCTTTTTCATTCAACAGATAAAAGATTTAACAATGAACTTTTACCCTGAAAGAAAAGTTATCTCCTAAATTGAGGCATTAAATACAAAATACACCAATTATTATGGAATTAACAAGATCAAGTTTTATGTTACATCTTTGCTGAAATGCTGGGAGGGTAAGTTACAAGAACCAAGTATCACAGAACTGCCAGTGAAACTGCCATAACAAACAACAAAAACACACACACACATAAAAGCAGTGGGCTCTTAATTCAAATTAGTTAACTAACTGAAACAAAATCTTGACAAAGCACAAATTGCAAGCCATACATTCCCCTAGCTTCTGCAAACACTACAAATTGCTTTTCATTAGCACAAACAGAAAATAACTAAATAGTGTGAAGGAGGAGATGGTAACGCTTGCTCTTCTTTCACAAAGTAATATTTGATGTATCTATTTATTTTCTGATGCTGTTTATTTCATGTATTTTTTTTAAGATGTAAGAAAAATAACTGAATTATTCTCTTGTTTTCCATTCTGAACAGGTTTTCACAGAGATGATGAAAACACAGGTTTGTGTTTTCATTTGTAAGAATTTTGTATATTGATCTAAAAATGAATACAAAACCAAAATTGACATTTCTAATGAAAAACAATCAATTTATACAAGATGAAACACTATTGTGCAAGACATGCAGGTTTGAGTACCTGTACATTGCTCAAGAATTGAAGTATCTATTTTTGAGTTGTTGCCACTATGCTTGTAACATATACATAAAACTTGAATACTGTAATTTGATGTTATTATTAGTAGTATCTGTAATTAAAGACAGAAAACAGATACTAATTTCCAATTTGCTACTGAATGTAAGCAGACATTCTGCAAGCAAACTGCTTATAAGTTTGCAGATAAAAATCCCCATTACTTTTACCACAGCTTTGTGAAGCAGTAACAGAATCAATTAATAAGCCAGTGATTTCTCCCTCTTATGACCCACCTCAAAACTGCAAAGAATCAGAACAATTTAATGTACTTAGAATTCAGGCATTCAGATACTAGATTAACAGGTCAAAATCAAATAGACTTTCTACACTGACAGTGAAAAAAAAAATTACCCCAGAACTTTAGATCCAGGAGGAAGAGACCTACTCCCTGGTACTAACTGGCAAAGACAGAATAGAGTTGTGGCAAAATCAGCCATTAGAGAGACAAAGACACAACTAACTCTAAGTTTGTTTAGGTCCTTCCAGCTGCAAGGCATCTTTCAACCTGCCAGCATACTAGAACCTGCTGCCAAACACTAATGTTAAAGATGGTAACAAAAAATTCAACTTCAACAAAGAGGCAACCAAAGCACATTCACAGTGACATCACAAAAACACCCTGAAATTTCTATTCTCCCCCAAGGCAGTGCAAGCCCTTTGTTCTGTTCAAACACAGAATACAAAGAGCAATGCATAGAATACCTCGCCAAATATTGACAGCAACGTGGACACCTGGGATTCCCGACAGGGCACCAAACTTTCCAAGTGAAGCAGGTCATCTGCTGAGTATGCTGGATGTTCGAGATTAGGCATTTTGAGAGTCCTGTAGTTTGTCACCTAAACATGCATGTCCCTTTTGAGCTGCAGAGACAACAAATAAAGTGACCTGGAAAATAAAAAGTTTTCATTACCATTTGCTTCCATACATAAAAAGAAAAGGAATGGCAAGTGACTTAAAATATAAACAGACATTCCAACTCAAGATAAGATATGACAGACTTATGACTATGACAGACTTTAAAGACTTCAGCAAAATTGGACTTAACTATGTAAGGCGTTATACAGACACTTCCACACCAGACAAAATCCAAAAAAGCAAATCAAAATGGAAAGGTATATAGGATATGAGCAAATCAATATAAGAAAGGATTATCCTAGTTTAGTTAACTGAAGAATTGCGCATTTAGTTCTAGTTTTATATACATTTAAAAGTAGCAAGAGAAGAAAAATTAGTAAAGTACATTAGTCACAGATGATCACCTCCCTGAGGAGCCAATAAACAAGGATTTACAAACAACAGGAAAGTGGTAGGACACAGGGAAAGATAAGGATGACTAAGTAATAGATCTCTGGTTGCTAACAGGAACGCTAACCCCATCTTGAAAGGAGCAGAGGCCCATGAAGAAAATTCAGTTGATGGTAAAGACTGGAAATACTCCTTAAAAATAGGAGTCCAAACCATTTACATAAGATTGTAATATTATGACAAGCTACCTTTTAGACAAGTACTAGATAAGGAAAAACAAAGGTCTTGATTGCTATAACACTGAGATGGCTGAGTTTTAGTGACAGAATATAGAAAAACACCTCAGTCAAAGATATTCTTTATCTGCACTTCTAGAACTGCTGGAAAGATGGTACTTTTACCTGTTGTGATACAGACAAAAACCAGAGAGACAACTGAAATAACTTCAACAGTTGGATTCTGCTTTGTCAAACATAACATGACAATCAAAAAGAAAGTTCAGAAATTTCATTAAGGCAATAAAGATATCTCATCAACTGACAGGATTATCTGTATGTTATCAAGACAAAGATAAAAAATAAACCACTTCCAACTATTTCAAATGCAAGTATCTATGGACAAATACATTATGCTGGTTATAAATACAACAGCACAGGAGAAAAGATTAGGTTAGCAGAAGGAAATCAGAAATAGGAAAACAAACAGTTCTGAAGGACAAATGCAGTAATGGATTGCACTAGCAGGTACCTTGTACCCCAAGGTACTACCTTGGGGTACAAGGTTTGTAAACACAAATGTATTTATGGAAATACCTTAAAATAGAGCTCCTTTTGGGACCAATCTCTGGTAAGTATTTTCATAAATAGATTTGAGAAAATATTTTTTCTTTTTTTTTTACTGTTCTCAGTATTTTCTGAGGTAAAAGCTTTTTTGTAGAATCATCAACAGAAAAATAAGTGGAATTAATGAAGAAAAAAATGGATAGCCTTGATGATATAAGTAATTCACCTACTTGAAAGTAATCACGTCACACATAACAATGACTACAGTCAGATATCAAGAAACTAAGCCTGAAGTAACTTGAAAAATAAGTTTGTTTGTAAGTCAATCACATGTTAAGCATGGGAAATCAAAGTAATGCTCCTGTCAGGGGCAAAAAACCCCCAACAATCATACATATCCAGCAAACTATTTCCTATAGAGAGAATCATACAAATAGCCTTGGCCCTTTTTATCAGCTTTGAACGGGTCTGAGCATCTCTCCATCATATCTGTTCAGATATCTATTCAAAATGGAATGGAGACACAAAAATAGCTCGATTAAGGTTGCTCTCTAAAAAATTAGCTAAGTATATCAAGGAGGAAAAGAAAAAAATTATGACAGGAGCCTCTAAAACCAAGGACCAACAAGTGGGGGAAAAGTTCTAGAAAAAGGCTGAAAAAACTATGTAAATATTTAAAAAAAAAAAAAAAAAAAAGACAACCTTTTTGCTCCACTGGCTACATGAAAACAGGGCTTGAATATGGCCTAAATGCATCTAAAGCCACGAAGTACTTCAGCTTTTCAAGGCCACTTCCAGGCAAACTTCCCTCTGCGGAGGCACAAATCGCCTGCTGATCACACCGTATCTGCCGGCCCGGTCTGTTTCTCACACACCCCTGCAAAGGGCAACTTTCACCAAACGCATTTCAGCCCCTGGATGGAAACCTACATCTCTACTGGCTGTACATACGTAGGTGTCTTGATCTCCAATGGGACTCCATTCACGAGCTCACAAGAGAAAGGATGCTTAGAGCAATGTGTTCACAAAACAATTCATTTAGATTAAATGGCAATGATAACACAAAGATAAGTATCAGCCAAAGCTTGAATTCAGGGTATTCCAGCCCAAGGAAGGTTGTATGTATGACTCCAACCAGACTAGGAAGGTGCAAATAAACTTCATGGCGGGACTTGATTATTTACTAGGACTTCTCTCAACTCACTGGTCCTCAAATACCTACACTTGGCAGCCTTTCCACACTCTAGCATAAAGGATAACAAACAAAAAAGAGAGAATTTAAGCGATTAGCACGGTTCTGCAGACCCTCAGGGCTCACAAGCCCCTGGCCGGCACGGTCGTGCCTCCGCTGAGGGGGAATGACGACCCTCGGCCTCCATCGAGCGCGGCTTAAGGGCTCCTTCCGCCACGCGTGTGTGCGACTGAGGGTGCTCCCGGCCCAGGGGGCAGCTCAGCCCGCGGCGGTTTCGCTCCCGCACCGATTCCCACCGAGAAAGCGAAGCGGAGGAGAAGCAGCTCTGCCCCGTCTGCTCCTCACCGCGCTCCTGCCCGCCCGCCCCGGCTCCGCTCACCGGCTCCTCACTCGCTCCCGCCGCCGCCGCCTTGTGCNGTGAGGGGAATCCGCCAGTGGCCCAGCCGGGTATCCCACGGGATATCCTGTGCTGGCCACCAGGGAGAGCCGCCAGGGCACTGCCGCTCACCCAGCCGGGTATCCCACGGGATATCCTGTGCTGGCCACCAGGGAGAGCCGCCAGGGCACTGCCGCTCACCCAGCCGGGTATCCCACGGGATATCCTGTGTTATCCCTCAGGGAGAGGGCACTGCCGCTATGGGAGCCCCAGGGCTGAGGCATTTCTCCCACAGGGACAGGCGTGAGAGAGTGTTGCAAAATGCGAAACGTATGAACTTTTCTTAAGAAGGGATGTTCTTTGATCTTTGTATACTTTGAAATCCAATCAACACGAAGGGAGAATTAATCCGTGAAACAGAGAAAAGCTAGCAAGCTCAGAGTGGGGACCAGGTGCTAGGCGAGTTACGGGGGAGAATCGCCGTGTTATAAGGTCAAGAGCTGGAAATGTTTCAATGTTTCAATATTCAAATGTTTCGGGGGAATTTAACAAGGCTTGGGAAGAAGGAGGTACTAATGGACACAAAGGATGCACAATTTCCGGGCCTCAAGGACAGTTGGCAGAACACCCGAGATAACCAAAAAACTTATAAAGCCAACTGTGCCAAATCAGCTCCGACAGGCTAAAAGGTAATTCCTGCAGGGGCAGATGGTGACCTTGGACCCAAGAAACCCCCAGAGCCAAAAGAAGAGAAAGTCTGATCATGCGGACTAATTAGGATGAGAAGCAAGAGACTCATTAGCTAATGAATACTAATTAATAAGAGAACTCTGTAACTTGTAGGAAATGAACACTAACTCCATTGTTTGCTAAAATGTACAAATAATAAAAGGTTTTGATAGTTGGGGTGTTTGATTTCTGGAATATCACCAAGTGCCAAGGCTTGTGCAGCTCAGGAAAAAATAATCAGTGTCTCTCTTCAGTGTATAATTGTTGGCTTGTTGCACGCCAGGGAACAAATCTGATTTTTGTGGACAAGTGGAGCCTAGCTTACACATATAAAGTGCACATAACTTGCATGTATCTGTACACAAAACTGCTTAAAGCCAGATCTGCAGAGCCTCTGCTCCACTCAAGCTCTGAAAACACATAACTATATGTTCAAATTACAGCTGAAGTTATACTATGCATAAGCAGTGCACACTGTATTAGAGGGATAAATGTGACAACTGCATGCTGGGTTATGAAAGCTAAAGTGATAAACTCCTTCCATACTCAGAGTTGGGTGAAATGTTAAATAAGTAAATAAAACTTACTTGAATCAAGCATGGCTTATTTTTAGCAGTCAGGGTTTTTTGTAAATATGCATGTACATGCACAATCATCAAAGCTTGGCCTGAAGAGTATTTCAGATCTTTAGATACATATTGTAAATTTATAGACTAAAACCATCTTGAATGGAATTAGAGAAGCAATTAGAGAAAAAAATTAGAGAAAAGAGAAGCAAAAAAACCCAAAAACAAACAAACAAACCTCAACTGATTTATGGTTATCTATACAAATTTGTGTACGGTCTTCATTTGGGTTTGTTTGGGTTTTTTTTTAAATGGCCTGCTTCATCACAATTTTGACAAAGCATAATACTAGGGTGAAATTACTGTTTACTGCTACTGAATTTGCATATGTGTGTACAAAAGTTGTAGTATTACTAGTTCAGTCCGCTTCTTGACTTGTGAAAAAAATCTTTATTTGGAACAATAGGTATGTTTTAAAGTGTCACATCAAGGCATATGGTTCCCAAAACAATGAAATACTTTTTTTCTAGCTTTATAACCATGGAATCTGTTGGGATAGATTGCTCTGCATACAGATAGGCCATGTTTCAGAAAAAAAAAATCCCTAATATAATAACTGAAATAAATCACAGTAAGTCCACATTTGTGTAGCATATGTGGGAGATGAAATACTTTGGAAGCGATTCTTGATGTTTAGAACTTGCATCTTCTGTGGGTGAGTACAGAGCAAACCTGAAATTTGGGTTGGAGTTGAGCAAGATTCCTAAAAGAGAGGTCAGTTTTTAAACATAAAGTTTTCAGTTCAGTGGTTATGTTGGAGGATCAATGGTTCAGGCTGGAGTCCCTCCCAAGGTCACTTCAACACAACATAAATCCACATTACCTCACAGAGGAGAGTCTCACTCTCCCTCCTGTGTCCCCACTTCCACTCATTTTCTAGTCCTAGGATTTGTGTGGTTTATAAAGAGAGCTTGTTGAGGGAACCAGTCCAGCTGAAATCAAACCAAAAGATACTTCAGTGATTGCAGCCTCCCTTCCAAAACCTAGCTTTATTAACTGGGTGGGACCCCCACTCCTGTCTTCTTTAGCTTTTAGTCTGTAGTTGAAACAAAATATCCAGTAACAATTCTGTTTGTTAATCCAAAGTGCCACCATTATTACCATGAGGTAAAACTCAAAAAAAAAAAAAAAAAAAAAAAAAAAAAAAAAAAAAAAAAAAAAATCACATCACCAAATAGCAATAATTTACAATCATTGAGAATATTGTTATTGATTGAAATGCTGGGACAATAATGCTATGGTTTTGGAAGACTTACCTGAAGTAACTACCACAGAATCCTGGACTCTTGAATCTGCAAATGAAAAATTATCATAGAAGACCACTGAACAGTTGTGACAATTACTTGGACGTATCAGTGTCCATATATTCGTACAGAAAGTCTCTACTTCCCAGTAAAACTGCTTAAATTTAGTAAGTGTGACTTTTATTTTCATTCAAGAGGCCAAAACTGTTAAGTAGCAGTTGCTAGAGTTAGAATTCATGCCTAAGTATAGCTGGTTATGTGTAGCATAATGAATTTCAGTTTAGAACTTTCATCAAACTCAGTTTTTACTGATGTCACTCAATATGCATTTCTGAAGAGCTTTAAATTATTTCTTAATTTATACCAGGCTGTCACGTGTCTTTTCATCTTATTCTGACTATGAGTTGCTTAGATACCAAATATATTCCAAATGAGAAAGTAAACAGTAAATTTGGGCTTGAAACTTGCATGTAACAGAGCAGAAGATAGACTTTTGTCACTGTATTTGAGGTCTGGTATTTATATTACCATTTTTTTCTTTGTGGAACCTTGTTTCAGTACAGTGATTAATTTTCGTTCGAGTTTTTGCATCCATGGTTCCAGTTCAGCAGCAAACCTTAAACATAGAATATTTAATCATTTGGATTAAATAATTTGGATTCCTAATTTCTTAAATTTCAGTATTGAAGTGAATTGCAGGATTATGTTCTTTATATATGTCTTTCTATATATTTAAATAGAACCATGTATAGTGCCCATACATATTTATCTAGGTTCTGTTTGTATCTAGAGCTATACAGAGGGAATTGTGTATACAGAATATGTGCAGTATTTATTTTTTTTTATTTCTCCCTTTCTTTCTAAGATACATTTTACCAGAGATGCCATTGTATAGGGTGCTATTGAGACTGCATCCAGATTATTTTTTAGCAGTCTCTTCCTATTTCAAAAAGTCAATTGCAGTGGACAAAAGTTCAAAAAAGCACTTTGACAAAGAGCAGGAAGAAATTATTACTTTGGAAAGATGTTCACTTGAGGTGGTTTAAGAAATGACTGCCACCACATTTCCTGCCTTGTTGGATGATACAGGTCTTTCAACAGAGCAAGTGGAAAGGATAGTGTCATTATCTACCTCTACACAAATCATCCACTTAAATTCCCAGGTAAAGATTATTTAAAATATATATGGGGTGATTTTTCTTTGAAATGGATGAAAATATCTCAAGTGACTTATCTCCTCATTGTCCTGATAATGAAACAAGAAAGTTCGGGGTTAGTTAGGCTTTGTAAAAGCAGATTTGTATGAAAGGGCTTTGAGTTACATCAGGAGAAATAGTCCCTGGAGACAGTTCTGTGGGCTCTGAATGGCAGGAGCACAGTATATTTCCTTCACATCTTTTGCTGACTCCCACTCATCCCCTGTGTCTGTGCCAAGGGGCAACCCCAGTGGTGACCTGGCACTGCTCACAGCCAGCAGGGGTTCTCTTCCACCAGCACTTGGCAGCAGAATCAGAAACTGAGATTTCATCCATAATTTCTCATTAAGTTTGCTAAAGATAGACAATGATGAATGTTTAACAATCTAGTTGTTAGTGATTATAATCACCAACAGTGGATTTTCAAGGAATTAGGAGTAATTAAGCTCTCATTTAAACTCATCAATATGGAAAACAGTAATTCTATGGATTAAATACTCCCATAGTATCTAATGCAGACGATTTTGCAGACAGAAATATATGATGAATGATCTAGAGTTTGAGATCTCCAAATGAGATCTCACAAAAATATCACCATAGGGAATTACTGCTAAATTGCAGCTGGTTGCTCAGACAAATCTCTTGCATGGTATCATAACAGTTTACTTAAAATTTAGGCCTCAAGGGAAGCAATCTGCTAAAGGTGAAGGAGAGAAAATAAATACCTTTTCTCCAGCTGCCAATAAACAAAGTCAACTCATACTGGAGATATCTTAATTTTTAGTTACATTTCCACTAATCCAATCATGTTTGTTTTCCAAATATTTTTTCTGGGAAAATGATGTTCTACCACCAACATACTCAGCTAAATCAATGTATTAACTTGTATTAACTATTATGTATTAAATATTATTAACAATGTATTAATTATTTCTCTAAGAAGGTACATAGAAGATTGCAGGAATGTATGTACTCCTCACAGAGAACATTTACCAGGAGTGTATCAGTTTTGAATACGAAACTGCTGAGGTTTGATAAGTTATTTTATATTCTTTATAAATCAGAAGACCAAGGAAGGCGAATGTCATTATAGGTATGTAACCAAAACCTGTCACTTATCATTATATATTTAAATCTTAAAAATCTTTCCAAAGTGTTGCTCAGGTTAGTTCTACCTGGAAATTCTCAGTTTGCTTGCCTAAATGCCTAAACATAGACTGAATTAATTAGGCATGTGAGTTCGGACTCGATGAATTTGCATAACTGGCATTTGCTTGTAGATCTCAGTATGAATTGAAATAAAACTGAACCTGTTTTCATCTATATTAAAGTCCCCATAGTGCCAAAGAGTAACTCACACTACATTTATCTTTGCTCATATGCTGGGGTCCCCTGAACAGAGCCTGACAGCCTTGTAGCCTGACAGGCTTGCAGCTTTACCCCAGTTACAGAGTCTGCTGCACTGGGACATGACATGCGAGCAATTTTAAAGTGATTTTTTTATCTCTCATGACATCATTTGTGATACAGAATTTGTTATAAACGGTTGAAGTTAGACGTTTTAGTTATAAGTGTATAGACGTATCTTATAAGTTTCTATTTCCATTTGCAACTTTGTACGTGTCTGTCACAAATGTTTATGTATCTCATAAGTGTCATTTCCATCTGTAGCTCTGTACGAGTTGTTACTATAAGTTTTGTATAGTTGTGATTGCAAGTTTGTATAAATTGTCACTATAAGTTTTGAATAATAGGAGTGTAAGAAGTTAAAGAGTTGTTAGAGTATTTGCCAGGCTGTCACCAGAGAAAGAGAGAAGAAAGAAGGGATCCTTCTTCCCTCTCAGTAGGCTCTGAATCAAGGCATCGCTCTGGGTCAGTGATTGGTGCACCCAACTGACCAATCATTCCAAGGCAGGAAAGGATGATTGGTCCAGAGGAGCTCCTGCTAAGGACCAATAGAACTCTGGAAAACGAGCCAATCATCTCGCGGATCCAAAATCCACCAATCACTGGAAGAAAGGAGGACATAAAAGGGGCTGACAGCCTGAGGCAGTGCCTTTTCTCTGAGGGACAGTGTTGCCTGAAGAGGGAAGTGCCCATAAGGTACCATATGTATTTTTTTACTCTGGTTTGTTGTAAAGGGTTCGGGACTAGCCCAACCCTTTTACTGTTCCAATAGTTCTTTGTTACATTAAACAATTGGCCAATTTTTTTTTTTTTAACTCCGAATTTTTGGCCTTGTTTATAACAGAATTCACATTCTCAGGGACCATAATCTGTTGAGAGGGTTTTGCTTTCCTTAAGTCGGACATATAACTGTTGATACATTCAACAGGTGAGGTTGGTATTATTTTGAAAGTGGTTGAGTTGATTGTTGTTTCATACTCACAGCAATATGCTTTCCAGAGGATTTTTTTCTGCTAGCTTCCAATAAATTATGAGAGATAGAACACAACCCTTTTTTGTCAATATAGAATTGAAAGTTAATTTAATATTTAAAAAGAAAATCAACTAAATATTGGGTCTGCAGGAGAATGCAGCAACTGAGTAATCACATTTGTGGATCTGGAAAATAAAAAAGCATTTAAACTTTGCTGTGGTCAGATAGACTATTAAGAAATCCTGTCTACTTCTCATCTTGAAATTTTCCTTCAGCTTATTTTCCATGGCCATATAACTGTCTCAGTCTTATGCCAAACTCTCAGCAAAATGAATTTGGCATTTAGATAACTGCATTGGAAAAAAATTCCATGCTAACAATTTTTAATAATCCTAATTAATCATTGATTAGTGCTAATGACAGCAAAAAAAATTTATTTGCTGTTTGCACTGAGGTGAATTAATTTCCTTGTAAAATGAATGCAATTAACCACTAAGACTAACAGTGATAATGTATTAACCTCCCATTTCTAATGCACTATATCAATTAAAAAGTGTCTGTTTGTTAAGTGATAAGCAAAGAAAAGCAAGGTAATTTCAGGTGGTAAATCTTTCATTGCATTTGTCACTAATGTGTTGTGGTTTCTTTCAACTACAATAAATAATACATGATTTGATGCTGTACAGAGCAGTACAAACCTTGGTAGATACAGTTATTTTTTCTTACAGTACCCTTTGGGTAGCAATAAATGACCATGTAGGGCTGACCTCTTTCTTCTTCATGTCTTTCAGCTACTTTGTCAATATTTATAACAACTGCTGTTTTTCTCAAAGCATTCTAGCACTTAACTTACACAACCTATACTCAGCTTTTATCTGTAGAAAAATCTGTGCTGCCTTTGACAATTTCTGCACTTAGTAATGTTTTTTTCAGCTCTTTACTTACTAGTATGGTCTCATAGTCAGGTATGCCCTGTGCTTGTGACATGCAAAGAGTATTTTTGTTTGTTATTATTTAATAGTCAAAATTGAGTAGTTTAATGTCAGCATGGAAACCACATGCAGTATTTCACTGATACCATACACTGAGCATCATATTCCACCTTCAAGCTTCTGTTTGGTATCCCCTTCTGTAGGTCCAGTGATTGTTGGCCCCTTAATTTGGCTATTTTTATGTGAAGTTCACTATCAACAGGCTGTTTATTGGGCCGTATAGGTGACAAGTATATATAGATGACAAGTATATGGCCCTCTTTTGGGTTAAGTGAAGGTGGCCCAGCCACCTGGGTCAAAATGACTAAGTTATAAGTGTGATTCAGTCAACACTGCTCAATGCAAAACAGACTTTGCCCAACTACTAAGACTTCCTCACCATCCCCTAGGATCTTTACATAGGATTATTTCATTCCAAGGGATGATCACATGCTTCATATGACCTATATGACCTAATTATGACCTATATATTCTCTTCTGATGTGTGAGGTTCCAGTTCAAAAAACTGGAAACACGTAGACTGGAGACAGATCAGGTGTTAAGGAAGAAACTGGAAAGAAAGAGTTCTCCTGGAATATCAGATGAATAAAAACCTTTTTAACTGTAGATGGTGTTGATTGGAAGGATAAGGTTAGTTGGCACCATGAGCTGATCAGAGATGCAGCAATGTTTCCTGTTAAGGAGCGAGGAGATGGTGTGTGGTGATGGGTTATATATGCAAAAGTCCTGCTCTGAGTGAGACATCATTTCAGAGTAAAGAGATCATGATGGTGATTGTGTTACAAGTGACCAGGAGGATGGAGATGTTGCCCACAGAAAATCAAGAAAGAGGATTCAGGCAGGTTAAGAACTCTGGATTAGACCCTTTAAACTCAGCATGACTCAGACGGCTGATGTGAGAAAGAGAGGCTGTGATTTTTACTTTTGTACAAAAGAGGACTGACTTAAAAAGAGAGAGTTATTGCTGATCTAGAATAGAGTAGGAGCTAAATCTGTTTTCAGTAGAGAAGATGAGAAGATTTAAAAGAAAAAAGGTGTCTGCTGGTGCTCTATCAAGAATTCTTTCAACTATGAGTAAAAAGTGCTTTCATTTGAGGACATTTCAACTGATGATTTCAAACTTCCAGACTACAGTAATTGTTTTCTCTGCAAAACTAGTGATTCTGCCAAACCCCATCTTTCTGTCAATATGTATTCGCTGATACCTCAGTTTTATTTGTTTCCATGTCTCAAGACACTGCTTGTCTAGAATTATGTTCCATTCTGAAAAGATCAAAGACAAAACAGTATAACAACTACATCAATCATTTATTAATCAAGTCATGATGTTGTAGGTGTCATTATTGAAATACAGCTATGGCTCAAAAGAGAATGCTGACCTCTGCTCCAGCTTGGTCTAATGAAGAAACTTGTATGTCAAAGTTGTTAGTTTTTAAATTGTCATTGTCACTAAGACTGCCCCAGCAGATAAAACCCAATAAGCAACAGTGATCCTTGAATCTAGGCATGGCAGAAATCCCAGTGCTATGGACCTCCTGTATGTCTTGGTGGGTTGTCACATGTTCACAGAGCACTCCAGAAGGCACTGCCTCCCTTCCTGAGAGTGTGATACTGTTAGGGAAAAGGGAAGTTTCTACTTTTATTGCAGCATTGTGTGGAGCCAGACTGGTGCTGTAGCGGTGAAAATGAAGCTGTTTAGACTCTTGGCACCCTGGGCTACTACTCTGGAGATCCTGAGCCTTTTGTCCTTCACTGTCACTGCATGAGCAGCACTGGCTTAAAAGGACACATTTCAATCCATGACAATAAGAGATAAATCAAGAAGTAAGAAAACTTGGTACAAATTGCAGGGATGATCCTGCACTCTGCATGCAAAGTTATTGATGGAAGTTATTGATACATGCTGTAAGAAGGCTTATTTGGAACATCTGTCAGGATTATAAATAGCTGCATATTCCCAGAAGATACAAGAAGGTTAAAAAGAAAAAGATACTCTTTTTTTTTTTTTTTTTTTTTCTTTTTTTTCTTTTTTTTTTTTCTCAGGCTTTGTGCCTGCTGCTGCTAGCCAAAATATTCATTAATATGGATCACACGGTAGGAGGGAAATTTGTAGCCAGCAGCTGATCCAGGTGTAGTCCATTTCTTATTAGTAGTTCTGTACTGAAACTCCACAAGCATTGAAGAAGGCATGGGGGAGCAGGCAGAAATAATTAGGGAGTCTGTATGTTTAGGGTAAGGATAAGTCTTTTGTTACTGACCCCTATTTCAGTGCTGTGCAGGGCTTGGTTGTGTCTACAAGCTGCCAAAAATGTGCTCATGGAGAATGGAAATGGCATTATTCAAAAGAGTTTTAAAGAGCATCCTAACATCCTGGTGCATCACCCCCAGCTAAGCCTCATTTCAGCACACATTACACAGAGCCAGCAGAACCACTAGTGACAGAACAGGAAAATAAAGTTTCCTTGTGTCTGTAACCTCTTTTCCCATTCTCCTGTGGTGGAGACTGTTGGTTTGGGCTTTTTGCCTTCCTTAATAACCTCAGAGACTTAAAAGCCTTTTGGAAATGAGCACACACTATGTCCTTCAGAACAAGTGATAACTTCCAGGACGTGGGATGGTGATGCCATGTCTAACCACTAACACAAGAAATGTGCATCTACAGCCCCAGCTCAGAAAATGTGAGGGAGCTTTGCTCAGCTTTGTTAAAGTGTACTCTAAAGTGAAGATGAATTTTATCATATAACTAGATTTTCATTCAAGAAAGCACTTTTGCTTTCTAGAGTTATCTCTAAAACAAAATTCAGATATATTGCTTTGGCATTAAATTTGTTGGGAGTGGGAACTCCCACTGTTACCCCAAAGCTATGTTTCACTTCTAAAATATTACATTGAAGCAGAAAGATATTTGCAAATCAGTTTTTAAAACGATAATATTTCACTTGAGTTTCATTTACGTGGGGTGAGGAAAGAACCTCTCCAATGTTTTTATTGTATCATTTACATTGCAGTCAGGTTCTCAATAGCTCACTTGGCAACTATGAGGTATTTCATGGTTTGTGCTGCAGTGTACACTAACAAACCCAGACAGGACAGGAGCCCACATGCCACACCACTTAGGGATCACCAGATCTCTGCTCCTGACCCAAGGTCTAGCTGGGTGCAGAGGGTAAAATCTGCCTCTACTTTGAATGCTGCTTTGTCTATTCAGGGGCCATAAAAGTGCTTTGTTGTTCTTTTCTCCTTGTCCTAGGGCTTCATCCATGTAATGCTGGCTAAAGACTAGCAAATGGAGCACAGCCCTGCTGTGTTGTCCATCCATCAGCTATGGGAGTGATTGAAATCCTCCTTGAGCGCAAGGACTGCGGAGCATGAGGCTGTCTCTACCTGTGTATAGAGGGCCTCATCTGCTTGGTGTTCCTGTAGCAGAACCCCACATATTTAATGTAAGGCACATGGTTAAATGCCATCAGGATGCCTGGACAAAACCTTTACAGGAAAAAAGTGATCAGCCTGAACTGATGTGCATCAGCCTGTATTTGAAACACAGTGGTTTCAAATGTATTGTCAAATCTCCTGTGGGACTCTTGTGTGTGAGATTTAATTACTGCATGTGATAGTCCTAAGAGGAACTATCTGATTTTTTAATGTACTGTATCACTTGTTAAACCTCATGTGAAGGAAACCAGCAAGAAGTATGTGTAGCATGAGAAAGACTAATGTTCATATTTCTCCTGTGTCACTCCGGTTGTAAAATATCAGCCATTCCTCCAAGGGTAAGGGCTCTGAAAAAAGCTTATACAGCCCCTTACTGATGGAAAAAATAGGATCCTTAAGTTTGTACTCCTGCCTAGCACCCGTGGAAGTTCAAGTCTTCATTAGAGTTGAAATGGGAGGTGTATGGTGGGGGCACTGTGTTCTGGAACAGACAATCAGGGCCTACTTCATACTGTCTTTCTGCGTCATTGAATTCACCAGAGCTTGTTACCATTTCCATTAAGTGTTAAAACTGTCTTTAAAGAGAAATGACTGTCCTCTTCAGGTTTTCAGTATGTACTCTGCAAGAGACTAAAAAACATTAACTAGCATCAGTGCCACCTTCTCTCTTTCCATTCAGCCAAAAGCCTGAATTGGATTCTCCATCTCCTGTGTTTAGGCTGGAGGCTGCTCAGGGCTCCTGCCCTACATTTGCTTTACCTCCTCTTACAATGGCTCAGAAAAAGAGGGGACTGTTTCACAAGCATTACTACAAGAAGAACCTCTTAAAATTGTGGTGTTTATATAATTCAGAATAGTGAATTGCATGCCAAAATCCCATCCCATTCACTGGGTTTACTTGTCTGTCCACATAGACTTGGACTGCTCAAAGTCCATCCAAGTAGAGTAATTAACAAACCATGCTTTGATGACAAAATACTTGCAATTTCATCCTTCTTTTGGATTTCTCTGTGACACAGGCAGTTCTTCAGTCCCAGCTTTTGTTGTCTATGTGATGTCCAGTACATCCATCCCAGTCTCTGGAGAAACATACAAAGCACTGAGTAGCAGCCACTATTAAAATAAACTTAGTAAAGTAAAAGACAAGCCCAACCATTGTCATTTACTTTCAGCAACTTTTCCTTTCAGCAGATTTTCAGTCTGTGCCCTAGATTATGTGGACATACTTCCATCATAGGAGACAGAAACATATCTTGGAGCATACCCAGAAGCAGCAATTTTCAAGTCTACCTTAAGAATGGGCAGCTATTAAAATTAAAAAAAAATACAAAGAGATACTAGCATTTCTTATAACCTGTGGACAGCAAGTACAGTACTTTAATCATCCTTTGGTCTCTTTGTAATAACATGTTATTCCAATGCACTGCATTAAATGAAAGTGGCCACTGCATGGCCTTAGATGAAAGTGGGTCTTTGCCATGGGATGCTATAGGTCTGACTGCAACAGATTTCTAATTTCAAATACACTGTCTGACTAATGCTTATTGCAGCTTTAACATTTCTTAATTTGAATCTTTGATAAAGCATAACTGACCAGGTGAACGCCAGCAGTGGCAGGAACTGAGTGCTGTTCTTCCCCCATTGGCAGCAGAGGAGTTAACCAGGCAGTGTCTGAGATGCACACCGGCCCCCAGGATAAAAACAAAGCTAATGGCAAGTGACAACCTGCTCTCCTGCAGCTCCAGCTGCAGAATCCCTATGGCAACTTAGCCAAAATGAAACTGTCCTCACCCACATGTCTCTGCAATTGCAGGAAGCTCTCTCTGAGTGCCCAAAAAAGCAAGTGAACCTGACAGCAGATATGCTTTCTTGTCACCACAGGGATAAGGTATATCTTCAGCAATTTTTTACAGAGGCCATCTTATCCAGATCATATCTGTAACAAAAAAAAATGACTACTTTTCACTCTATTCTTAGCAAAAAGAATCCTCACAAAAAATCCTGCGATGTTCAGCAGTGTGTAACTCACTGATCTCTGCAACAGCCACAAATCAGCGGTAACCTGGTCTTTTGAATATATTGTTAGCACCACAGACAGAGAGCATGAACAGACTGAAACAGATGAGTATACTAAGGACATTTTAATGGTTAAGACCTCCTTAATTCAATCTCTGTACTTGAATTTACAGAATCCATGCTACAAGGTTTGTGTTTCAACATCATTACATCATCAAATACTGCTGGAGGGGCCTCAACACACTTAGATTTTTTAAAAGGTCTAAGAAATTTGAAGAAACCTTCAGAAAATATCAAACAACTTTAAGCAAGTTACATTCCCCACTAGTAGCTGGGAAGGTAGCAGAATGTTTTGTGCCTGTAAGCTTTTTGTATTGCTTCTTAGTTCTGTACTATCCATGAATAAAATTTAGCTGAGCACATAAATTGGTATTTACTTGACTCTGCCTTTCCATTCTCTTGACTCTTGATATTTTGATTCCTGTATCAATAAAGAGCATGTCACGTTTTTTTCAGTCTGTTTTCAGCTAAATATGAAAAATCCTAATAAAGTTTTTCCAAATTTAATTTTAAAAACAAAGGATGCACAGTACTCCATTGTTCCTAAACCTCTAGAAGAGCAGTACATTCAACATTATTAATGGACGAGTGTAGCACTACACACGGTACATGTTTGTAAGGATGTTTATAAGGAAAAGGGTCTCCGTTTTGCCCAGGACCTTTTAAGGGAAGGACACTAGAAGTTTCTACACCCTCCTGATTGCAATTGGCCAAGACAAAAACTCTGATAGGTCTCTTTACCTGTTCCTCAGAAATGTGGCTATTCTCTATTGGGCTGTGTGCCAAAGAACCCACATAAATCGTTCAATACTTAAGGGAAAGCATGAGGCTTCTCAGTGCATTTTCGGGGTGTTGTAGCAGGTGTGTGGGACCTGTTCCTACACTGTCTTTGGCTTTATTCTTTCATTTTGTACTATTTTCTGCTTTTATTCAAACCTTTTTGCTTATTCAAGATACGCTCAATCATGGCATCTTGCTAAATATTTAAGTCGTTTTCTGTGAGGTGCTGGACACCCTCAGAGGTATTGAACCCTTGCAGAGCTAAATACATCAGGTTCTTTGAGAAATTCAATAGAGGAGGCTTTTGATCACTGCTGCTGCACGTTCAGTAATTCAAAGCTGTAATACCTGTTGCAACTACAGGAGGTATTTGTTATTAACTATTTACATAGTAAGCATTTCTATGGGTCTTGATCACTATCTTATTTTTTATATAAATGCATTTTGGAGATTTTTTTGCGAGGGAAGTAGCTGTGATTCTCCCTGCAAGGGAATTTCCAGGTTTCCCCATATTAGAAAGGCATGTTCACTAGTGAAATCTTCAAGAGATACATGAAGACTTGAAAAATGTCATCCAAGCAGCATTACAGCTGTACAGCCAGCCAGGATTTGGCTGCAGCAGACTAGTTCATTTGTGCACCAATACAATGGCATTTTAACCTACAGCTGTTCATCCAGAAACTCTGGATGTTTTTAGCCTCACCTTAATTTTCCACTGAAGGACATGCAAGAAACTCAGTATTTCCCTATTTTTTTTTCCACTTTACTGAACTGTCAGTCTAATACATGTCCTCACACCCTGGTTTGCATGGCTCTTAGTGGGTCTGATTCATAGAGAGCTCTGGTTCCCAGTCACAAGGCACAGTCAGCAGCCAGGAAGGGACAATCATCTTCAAATACCTGATGTCAAAGAAGAACTCTTTGGACCTTTTTTTCTTTTTTTGCTGGAAGGCCAGAGTATGAAATATGAACATTTCCCTGTAATCCAGACTGGAATATTAAGGCATAACATTTGCTAGTTTTTTCTGCCTGTAGAAGAAAAAATGCTGTTCAGTCCTTCTTCAGTGCAAAGATCTGCTACTGAATGAATGTACTTGTTTCTGAAACTGCTGATAAGTTGAGATTCCTTTGTGTGAGGCTTAAGAAGGCCTCACTAGCATTCAATAGACTTTGATATAAGATGTTTGAGAAAAGGATTGTTTAAATAGGAGTCGTGTATGTGATGATGTAAAAATATAAGCAAGGTGGGCCTTTGACATCATGGTAAAATCCTATTAAACCAGCAGAAAATTGGGAAAAAGGGGTGTGTTTTTCATTCTACCCAAAAGCTTTTTGCCTGAAGGCTCTGCTCTCTGTTTCCAGCTGCATCAGGCAATCAAATGGAGAGGTAACCTCTCCACTCAAGGTTTGTCTCTGTAAGTTAGAAATAACATCTCTCCCCACCTGCTCTGATGTGGAATTGCTATGATTTTTAACTTGGTTTTCTTCTCAAAATTCTTCTCACTGAGTTCAAGTGTCTTGGAATGATTTAAATAATAACACATTTCTCCATACCCAATAGAATAATATACCCCAGTTTTAAAGCAAAGTGTCCTTCCATAACCAATACAATAAACCCCAGATATTTTCTTAGTTTTCACAGCATGACCAAAGTCCTCATAGAAGAGCCAGTGTGATTTTTCAGTTGGTATGTGGATCACAGGTCAGGAAATCTGTCTCTGCTCCTCATCTGCACCTCTGCAATTTTACCATGTACATAGAGGTCAGGCTGATCCTTGTCCAAGAAGGTGCACAGCTACAGTTCAGATAGGGCTCACCCCCACACACATCCTGCTATTGCACCTGCTCTGGGTCAGTGCAGGGCTGGCTCCAGGCTCAGACCAGAAATTTGTTTGCATCTCCCTGCACAAGAGTGCACAGAGAAGTGTCTGTGCTTCCAGATCTTCTCTCACTATATGCATGGTCATTTTATATTTTAAGGAACAGAAATTTTTGCATCCATAATTTTATAATAACATTTGCGGTTAAACTGAGATTTTCCTTGGGGTGATCCTATGGAAATTATTCATTTATATGCCACATTAGTTATTACTAAAAAAACCCAACTCTTGTCAGGGTAGTAGGGTACAAGTAGTCCAGGGAACTCATTATCATTATTTACCATATGAATCGGGAAATGCAGTAGTACATGCTAAACAATGAAAGGATGTTCAGGTGCCTTTCCCAGGGAAATGACTTCTCTTCCCTGTTGTTTTGTTGTTGTTATGTATAGCATAATCTGAGATGGTGATGCCTATCTCTTCTCTTGAATGATTAGAAACCTTTCTTGTCAGAATATATTTAGAATATGGTTTGTCTTTCATTGCTTTTAGTTCCCAAAACAATTACATCAGAGAGACTTAGGACTGGATCAGTGTGAATTTTTGTTTTTAAACAGATGAAGCTTTATCTCTAGAAACCTACTATTGATGCATATTCTGGATGTGTGGATGCCCACCCCACTAGAATCATAATTTCCCTGATGATATTGAAAACAGTCTCCACAAGAAGAGAATGGTGCTGCTGTACCTAAGTCAGTATGGGTAATGTTATGTTATGAATTCCAGCTTTAGGAAGACCTAAGAAATAGATACAAGTTTATTTTGGAGAACACCCTGCCTTCTCATTGCTCTCTGCTCTTGATTCTGATTTTTGTACCTGACTAAGGACAGTTACTTCTCTGAGGGTGTCAGTTCTGGATTACCTATAGCTCTTACATGCAGAGATAATGGCATATGCTTCCATAAAGTGAGAATAAAATAAAGAATAATAAATAAAGTTATAATGGTGGCTGGACTGGGTAACAGTGTGTTTGTAATTATGTCATCTAAATTTATTTGGCAAATCATCTCCAAGGCATAAATGATCATGTGGTACAGTGCAATTCCCCTAAATGCAAAGGAGAACACTAATTTCTGAGCAAAGTCATTGTATCTAGCAAAAGCATATATGCAACTAAAAGTCAGATGGAAACAATTCACAGTCTTTATTTTTAATTTCTCCTTACATCCTAATGGAAGAAGGAAGAGATGGTAAAGCAACAGCAGAGAACAGAAAGAGGATATCTGGCAAGTGGGTCAAGTTTCTTAGAATAAGAAATTTATTTGAAATAATACAAATTAATTTAAAAGTGCAAGAGCAAAGAGACAGAAAATCCAGAGTATGGAGAGGAGATGGTCTAGTCTTGCCTCCTCTAGAACTGACCCACGGAAGTTTAATGGCTTTGGACTTAGTTTTGCAAAACCCTACCTGGCAAAAAAAAACAATCTCCTTGCAAGGCATCCAGCCCTGGCCCATGCTCTATAATTCACAGAGAATTAAGTTCACTTCTTTGGTAACACAAATTGGGAGGGGGTTTCTGGAAAGAACTGACTGAGATTGACAATGGGACTGGAGAGGCTGAATGGTTTTGTGAGAGAGGTGCAGGTATGGGGGGAAGAGTGCCAGCTCCACTCTGCAGTGCAGGGTTGAATTTTAAATTCCATTAGATTTAGGAATACAACAAAAAAATTCTATGTTCTAGCAGGCAGTTTTAAAACAAACACGTCTGAAAAAGGCAATGCAACTACTGGTTTGTTTTGGTTTTAGTCCATTCAAGCATATAAACTACTCTTCTATCTCAGGCTATTGACACAATTTTGCACCTTTCTGCATGTAATCTTACTATCTCCTATACAAGCATCACACATTAGGATGTAGAATAGTGGTTTCTATGCTGGCTAGGGATATAAAGCCAAATAACTCTGAAATATAACAAATAGTCATCCATCATCAATCTATTTCAGAAAACTGCAGCAAAGAAGTCAGCGACTATCTCTCTGTGAGTGGGAGGTAATAACTTGTTAGGCACTAAGAACCATCTTGATAACTTTGAAACAATAAATATGTAGACCAGTTTTTAAGGCAATACACAGAAGTCAGCCATTTCTTCCTTCCCATACATCAATGTCTTTTCCCTTCTCTCTTTCTTCTTTCAGATCAGGCCACTGAAAAGATAAGTTGTGTTTCTATAGTAATCTGAAGAACTGAGTACACAAAAGGGCAACATTTTTCTCAGAATTAAATAGCCTGTTCGTCAGCAAGATACTGTGTTCATGTGTTAAGACACAGTCCTAGTGTACCTTTTCCTGCTGTTTCTCTGGTAATAATAGCTCAAGCTTGCAGACCTTGACACTTTATGGAGCATTAGCTCCATGTTGCTTAGAATATTTGCAAATGTGCAAGATTACTTTCATACTTGTCCCCACAAAGAGAATGAAGTAATTTAGAAAAAAAAAAAAAGTCATCTACAAAGAAAAGGCTCAGCTTCCACGTCATCAGTTATGTGATACTGAAGGTGAGGGAGGATCATTTCTGCAGAGTGCCATTTGCTTCAGTATTTGCAGTTGCTTTGGTAGGATTTGGGGAGGGCAACAGAGGTCTCTTTGATAAAGATATATTTCACACATGGCAAAGTCTGAACAACTGCTCTGGGCACTTCATTCCGAGCTTTCCATGGGGTCTCAGCCTCTGCTGCACTTGACTGAATGCATTCAATTTGTGCTGATTTCAGCAGTTAAATGTCACAGGCCTGTGTCATTACTTGTAAGCATTGGGTACCAGGGACACAAATGAAGGAGCTGTGGCAAAACCAGGTAGCAGGCTGTAAAATCTGAATAAATTGCTGATAAAGATGGGGAAGATAGGAGAGTAATTTTGACCTTTCCCTTCCAAATGTGTCTTTCAGAGTCACCTATTTAAAACTTTTGATATCATTGAAGTGGCAGAAGAGTAACAAAACAAAAAAGAGGAGGAAAAAGAGAAAGTTACAACAAGAGGAGACATCCTGAGGTTTTGAGATAGTGATGGATGAATACCTCCACAGTACTTGAGCTGTTGCAGTTTTAGATGTCAGCTCAGTACCAAACATGAGAAATGGATGTGACATACAGGGGACATAAGTGCCTCACAGAGGTGGGAGGAGGGATTGTGAGGGTCTGACGTGACTGGAGGAATGCGTTCGAAGGTACTCTGGCTGCACTTCCAAGAGGCCAGGAGATCTTATCAAGGCTTTTTCTGTTTCCCAGACTCATGGCTCCAGGCTGGAAGGACTTTCTGTCAGTATTTTCTCAGCAGATAATTTCTTCTTCTTCTTCTTCTTCTTTCTTCTTCTTCTTCTTCTTCTTCTTAGCAATTTTCCCTTTCTAACTAGGCTGTCTTGCTGGCTGCTCACATCAAGGTTAGTTTCTTGTCTTTTTTCCATTGCAGTTGTCTGCCAGGTTTGAGTCTCTCTTTGTTTTATGACTCCTCTCTTGTCCTATCATCTCATTGACAAGGTCCTGGATCAGACAATATTACCAAAATTAACCTTATTATATCCAATATCCTCATCAGTCAGTATGGCTGACTCCCATCACTGCCTCATATATCAGTTGTTGTTTAGGTTTTCATCCTTGTGCCTTCTTGCTTGTGGTTTTCTCCTTTTTATGTGATCCCCTTTTGCATTAGGAAGGCCCTTGGCAAAACATCCTTCATGAAGCAGATGCTGTCTCCTTCCACATGCCTTTACAATAATAATTATGATCTTGCTGAGCAGCAAGGAACAAGCTACCAGCAAAGGGAACCAGTGTAACATCCAACATAGCCTGTACTAGTTGCAGGATTTTGATCTTGACACAAAATTTCACCAGAAGCCAGCAGAAAGATTTTAAAAAGGGAGTAGTACTATGTTGAAACAACTGAGTGCCCAAAAGACTGTGAGCTGCTGCATCCTGTATCAACTGCATTCAAGAGATAACATGGTTGGTAACTCCTGCAAACAAAGAATTGCAATAATCCAGCCCTGACAAGTCAAACCAATTTAAAATCCTCCCCTCTTAGGAAGGAGCACAACCTGCTGTTATTTCATAGGCAGCACAAAGAGGGCCTCGTAGTACAATGCACACATATCTGTTGATCAGTCTGACAATACCAAAGCTTAACTCTGGATTTAAAGTGCAAGATGAGGTGAATTCCAGGATGGCAGTCACATTCAGCAAATGTCTCTGACACGAACCTTATTTGACTCCACAGTGATTGTTGTGTCCAAGGACTGACTTTCTCCTCTTACATCCCCTTACAGCTTGGCCTAATACAGTTGCTGGTGTAACCTTTGCCCTGTCCTAGATCTGTGTCCCCGCTGTTGGGTTTTTTTCTGTCTTTGATCCTTTCTAACACAAAAACCTCAAATATGCTATTCACAGCCACTGGGACCCGTCAGACAAGATACCCATTAAAGGTAAATGTAAATGGAAACTGTTAAGACATCTGCAGTTGTAATCATCAGACAAAAGAGGTTTAACTGATAGCACTGAATGCTACCAAAAAGTGAAAATTTAAACTCACTGTTGTTTTTCTCCATTTACCTGTCAGCAGCTGCAATAATGGAGTGGGACAGGGCACAGTGAAGGAGAGTTAAAACACACCCCCCCTTTTTTCTTTGTATAAAAAAAGAGCCCCAGATCTGCTGTACTGTCCATACTCCTTTCTGCCACAAGAGCCTGTGTCCACCCCAACACCAACAACACATGGTGACTTCTGCTCTCCATGCTTTTTCAGAAAATCCTGCCTCTGTGGAGTAAGACAGTGCTAAATCAGACTGTAGGAAGCCCAAACAATTGCAGTTAAGAGAGCAGTGTTAAGACAGCAAGGACAAAGAGGCACCTGCTACCTTTACATTAATCAACATTTCAAATCTATCACATGGCTTGAATTAATTTCCAGCCAAAAAGCAAGCATTTTTCAAGCATTTTATACAAACCACATGCAGGAATTAGACATAGCTGTGATTGATGATTATTTTTCTGATCAAAATGGCTATTTGTGATATTTTCAAATTTCATTTCAGTAAACTCCAATTTTTTGTTGACTGAAGAGCATTCCCTTGGCAATTCCTGTACCACAGAGACCCCACCTAACCCTGTATTTGAATATCATCCCATTGGCACAGTCAGACCTAGGAAATGGCTCTGCTGCAGTCACTGAGGTGATTATATGGAACAGAAATGTCCACATTAACTCTGAACTCACAGGGCTGGAGGAGACTTTGCAGCTGATGGGCCACCCATTAATAGAGCACAGTCAGGTAAGGTATCACACAGTGCAGCATAATTATGCAGTTCACTTCTTCTTCCTTCTTCTCTCAACCAAATCAAGCTTGATCCAGTGTTGGAGCCAGCTCTGTCAGTCCTGCAGCAGCCACACAGGGCTCAGACAGGACTAATTTAGGCTCATCAGGAGAAAATACTTAAAGAAAAGAGCTCATTCATTAGTCATCACTGTGAGAGAGAAGGCACAGAACTATTCATTTTGAATTGCCCTAAAAATGTGTGATCACTCCCTGAGAAAAGCTGTAATCTCAGCAAATTACCACAAGGCAGGGCAGGGATGTGCACAGTGGCACGTTTGCTACGTTACCAACTGACTCTACATAAGAGGCTCATGCACAGTGCTCTTACAGGTGAATTGCTCAAAGAACCAGACCAAGATCTCAAGACAGCACACAAAATCTCCTGAACCCATCTCCTGGGTGCTTAGATGGGTTTTTTCAGTGTCCTGGTTGGACTTGAGCTCTTATACCTTCTCACTGATTATCTGGAAAAACGACAACTTGGGTCAGGAATGGGATACTTCTCCTTGAACCCTGAGATACAATCTTGATTGTCTCTGTGAGACTGGGGGAAACAGTCCCATTGGAGCAGGCCAATCAAGGAGAAAAAATGGTCCTCCCTTACCTGGTGAAGGACATGCACATGACAGTCACTTGGTGAAGTGTCAGTCTCTTCCCCAGCTGCCACTGCCACACTCCTCAGAGGCAATCCAAAGGAATTTGATATTTAGGAGGCTATATGTGGTGTTACAGGAGTAATTCACATAGCTCCTCCAAGAGGAATAATCTCAAAATGGATTTGCTTAGCGCTAATGAGAAGGTACTGGTATACAACTGCATGTAGTTTCCACATATTGAAAAAAAGACATGCAGTCTCATTAATCTGCTTTAGCTCTGAGCCATTTTTCTTTTGCTTTTAATATTCTCAAGCTTAGGGAGTGCCAAGGGGAATACAGGACAGGCTGACTACAGAGAAGTTATTTTCTCTGAACTCATTGTCATCTGTCTGTCAGGAGGTCTTGAAACAACTGCAATAAATCCTGAATTTTTAATATGGTTCACAAGTTCAGAGACAGAAAAATCAGTGCTCAGACAGCTGGAATTGTGGTAGTTATCTACAATGTCAGGGTACACGTGTTTTTGTAAAAGGAAATCAAACAGGAAATGGTACTGAAAGAAAGTGATCAAATATGGTTAGAAGACAAAGAATGACTGCTGGCAAGCAGAGAAAGATGAGTCAATAGAAATGAATACAAAAGGTCAAGAGAGAAAAATGAGCACCATGCCTGATTCTTTATTGTTGTACATTGTAGCCTAATGTATGGGTCAATATTTGCCATGTAAAGTAACAGTGCCCAAACAGCGGAACATAGGCTGTTGTGTTAACTCAAAAATCCAGGTAGTCAAATCCTTGGTTGCATTGTCTCAGCAAATGAGACTGATTTCTTTGGATGATCTTACTGTCCATGAATCACTAATTGGGAAATGCTGGTATGGACTGAAATTTCTGTCCTGGTCCCCTCAGCCTCTGTGAAGCAGACAGCCCTGTGAAGCACACAGGGTATGCAGGGAGGAATGGCTGCTGCTCTGCATATGTTTCACAGCTGCAGTTGGGGGGAACCCAGACAGCCCAGCCCATGAGAATCAGCCTGTCCTAAGCCCTCACAGGAGAATGATTAAGCAATTTCCCTGTTCCAGAACCCATTAAGATTCTCAACAGAGGATTTTTGTTCTGGAGTGCTCTGCAAACCAAGGGGGACTTTGTCCAAAGGACTTATTATGCATTGTTGGAGTGCACTAGATCTGATGGTCCTTGACAAGCACCTACAAGGCAAATGCATCTCCCCAGGATCCTCACTGTGGAGAGGTCACCCTTGCAGGGCAAATTGCATCTTTGGCTGCTGAAGATTAATTAGGTATTGGCTAGCTCAGTCAACTGAGCTAGCCAATCAGAAACTGATGTAGAGGAGCTTGGCAAGTTAAAACTTACATAAACCCCCTGCATTTCAACATATGAGAGATGAAAAGCCTGAATATGTCCAGAAAGAGAAGGAGACCTTGGGTGACTTACATAACCTTGTATTTAGACTTTGTATTTTGGGATCTTGACAAAATGTAGCTGTTTTCACCTGAATGGGGGTCAGATGAAGAGGCAGAGATAAGAAAAGAGGAAGAAGTACTACTCCCACTGAGGATGGGGTGGAAGGCTACAATGAGGTCAGCCCATTGTTTTCCCTGGGTAGGATCTGCACTGCTGTGAAAACTGCCAAGGAAGGTTTCTCCACTGTGTACAGACTGTGCACACTGCCAACAAACACCCCCCTGCACAGCTCATTCATCTGCACACAAATCAATGCTTGCACTTTGCCTACAGCTGTGACAGAACCTGTGGCATCAACAGCCCACAAAAAATAGAGACAACAAGATGGCACAGGCTGTTGCACAAAATAAAACAAAAATGGTGAAAAACATGGAATTGGTTGGTAGGAGCTGAGAGAGATGGGTTGAGTACTACTGTGATTTCTTTCTTTACATATAAAGGAAATAAATGAAAGCATATTGTGCACATACAGAAATATACTATGCAGATATTGAATTGTTATACAAAACTTGTTAAACAGTGCAGATAGTGCACGGCCTCAGGAGAACGACAGACAAGGACTTATTTATTATATTCTAAGAACAACACACTGATTCTTGCAACTCCTTTTGCGTGCCATGGATTTTAGTGGGAGATGGAACCAGTTTAGCAGTAAAACAATAATTGCAAGCATTGAGTGTGGATCTGGGGCAAAGGCCCCCTTCTGCCTCAAATGCTCACTTTCTGTGAGAGCAGCTGCCCGTGAGAGCTGCTCACAGCCAGAAGGATGGCTCAAGGATGGCTCAAGAATGGCTTTCATACACAGTGCTCACCCAGGACTTTCAGGTGCATGGTTGCCTGAATTGCTGAGTATCTGAAACCTGGTGGTAAGTGCCAGGTATCTGGTGAAAACAGGAGTTTGATACTGAAGTGAAAGATGAGGCAAGTGTGCATAATGACAGGAATTTCTACAGCAGCAAAAGGTCCTGTCAGAATAATTTCAGGAGAGCAGGAAAAGCTGGTTATTTCCCATAGAGTATGTATGTCCAAATAATAAATAAAAAGCCAACCACTCTTCTTTTAAAATTCCCATGGCTTCCAAGGTCTATTTCTTGATTTTGGAATTTTGAGTGGTAATTTCATATCTTGAGTGAAAACCTGAACCTCAGCTCTTTTACTTGTCTCTCTGAAGTGGAGCTTAGGACACTCTGAACTCCCATGCAATTGCAGGGGTCATTGAAACCATCAGGTCAAGAACAACTTTCTTTGCAGCACAGTGTACTTTTCTTTATCTGTTTGTAAAAAAACAATGTGGACTTACAAAACCACCCCTCCACAACAAAATTGGTGTACCTGAAGGGAAGGAAACAGAATGGCAGAGGAGAAAAGCATTAAGTGGGCATTCAAAATGCAAGTAGTTTTTAATTTTCAGTTTTGGTGATCTTTTATTTAATAGGCTGAGAAACACTAGTCTAAAACCTGAATATCCATCAGTGCCACTTAGTGCTGTTTTGATGGCTTCCACTTTTTATGAAGATGTTCAGCACATACCAATTTACTGTGTTGGTTGTGTGCACAGAGCCCATGGCAGAGCACTAACAAAGCAAACCACTCAGCAGATGTGGCAAATTCTGTGATTGTTTTTACTCACGTCTCTGCATCTGCTGGTCTAGATCCCCAGAAGTTTAGAAAGTCACTGCTGTCATCATGAGTAGATAAGAGCTGCATGAGAAGAGACACAAGGAGACTGCTCACTCTCAGCATCAGAAGATTCAAATTAGACTTGAACTGCAACCCATTTAGGTGACAGTTTGGCTATTACTATTTTATTAATTTGCTTTATAAAATTTATGTTCCTCCTGTCTTTAAGTTCTGTTTGTTTAAAATCCATTTAAAATCAGCACTCAGATAAGGCAAAGCCTCAGGTTCCCAGAGAGAAGCTTGGTTTGAAATTATTTTTATGTTCATTTGTGAAAGAATCATAATATCGTGATTTCCAGCTAATAGTGCCCTATTTAATGCCAAATGCAGCTGGCAAAGTAATTTTGTGTCTAAAAATACCAAGGTTTTGTCCTTTGCCAAATGTTTGCAGTATTTTTCTGCCATTTATGTGATACCTTTCTTTTTCTAACTAAGGCTATCAAAAATAGCCATCAATCCATCAAGTAACCCTACTGCTGTGTCATGGCCATTAGCTTTCCTTTCATTGAAAAATTAATTAAAATTTTCTATTTGGTTTCAAGGCTGTATTCATTTACATGAATTAGTATTAGTGGCATGTATTAGTGGCAGCCCAGTCTGATTCTTGGTCCAGAAAAAATACCATGAATATATGTGATTTCAGTCGGACATATGATAAGCTGTAGACTCATATTCCATCTCCTCTGTGCTATTCATGAAACCTCAAGCCAATTCAAGCACCACATCACTTCCTTGCAGATTGCATCTTTGCCCTTTTCCACTAAGTTTCTGCCTACTTTGTCCATGTGGAAAGATTTTTTTTGATCTCTCCCCATTCTGGCGCAATCACTCTGCTAACATTGGTCTGAAGAAAATTCTTTCCCAGGTCTGTATGGGCTTCTTACCAGACAGGGAGGTAGTTTTGAGAGGATGCCAATACCTCTTGATGTCTGTCTGCTTGATCCAAATATTCCTGCTGAACACAGTTAATGTCCACATCTGTCATCCACTGCCAGATACACTGTCTGGGTGTAAGTGGATTAATCCATGCATAGTGAGAGTAGGTCTGCACATTGTCTTCCAACTTTTAACATCCAATTTTATTACTAATATCACAAAGTAACCAATGTAGTTAATGACTTTTTCATATCTCTGTGCTCCCAATACCATTATTACCTCATACTCTGCAGTGGTTCTCTTCACTATGAATATACAGGCAGTATTTTGCACTTTAAAAACAACATCATGGTCTTCCCTGTATTTCCAAACCTCCTCTTAATGTCTGATGAAGGGAGATGGCAACAGAGGAAAAAGCATGAAGTAGAAGAGATAAGACAGCAAGAAATCAAAAACAGGAGTCTGTTTGCTGGTTTGAAGGAGAGTGGAAATCGGGTGCTGAAGAATTCATAAAGTAATGGGGGTCAGGAAGAGAAAGAGAGTAGCAAGAGTGGGTAAAGAGAGTGTGTGGAAAAACAAAAGATTAATTAGAGACCCTGAGGCATCTTCCTTTTGGAGGAGGAAAGATATGTCCTCCAGAAAGAGAGAAAGCAAAAAAGCTTGCTGGATGTCTTACAAAAAAAAAAAAAAAAAAAAAAAAAAAAAAAAAAAAAAAAAAGGAAGCGATATCCTTCAGTTAATTGTTCACAGGAAGGTTATTCATCCGTCTTGTGAAAAGGGATGTTAAATATTTTAGATGCCATACTTGACCAAGAGTCTATGCTTGTTGCTTTTGAATGCCAGTGATTGTGGCAGATGAATCTTTCCTGCTCTGCACATCTCTGCTGACCTCCACACTGGGGACTGCAGGTCACCCTGCTCTCCACTTGGAAACACAAGTTAGAATCTGAGTCTAATGGTGAGGATAAACATTGTAGAACATGTCCAGGTTCTTTAATTCCAGGAGCTGGTCAGTGAAATGAACAGGTGTGCAGACAGCTTACCTAATTCAACTGTACTGCTGATGTTCACAGAAGTAATCCCTCTGGAGTGCTGATTACCTGGATAACAGCTGCTACAGCCTGGCTCACCAAGAGAAATCTTTAAAGGGAATCCTCAGTGATGAGCAACCATATCTTTGGATTCCTGCCAGCTTTCACTCACTTAAGTTAGTGTACATATGCCTTCTTAATTGAGAGGAAAATCTGATTTTGAAATTGCCATGGCACCTGGCATATGTGCATGGTGTGTATGAAAGGCATATGAATGCAGAATAAAAATCAGGGTCCAAGAAGCAGAACACATCAGCAGATTTCCCCCTTTTGCACTGGGTACCAACTTCCTAAAGTACTGGCACCTCCTTGGACCTAGACCTGCCAACTGCAGCTCAAACATAGCTCATAGTCACTTGTTTCAGTGTTGGGGAATGTTTTTGGTTTGGTTTGGCTGTTTGCAATCTTTTTCAAAGCAAGAGATGGAATTGAGAAAAGTGAGCAAAATGGTTCAACTAGCAGAGGATGGAAAAGCTTAACTGAACAAGTAAACTCAGTGGCTGGTACCAGATTTCTGGCACTGTGGTCTTGTGCTGTGGGAGGAGGTGCTTCTGGCTGATAGAGGAGCTGCAGCTGGAACATCAGCCTTACCTGAAGAGCATGTTGAGCTTTAGTGGATCACACTGCATTTTGCCTGTGTGCCCTGTCTAAGATGTTTTAAGGGATCCGTTCACCTACCTGCCTTGACCTATTTTTGGCTTCTGTCAAACACAGCAGAGCAGCAGGAGGTGATCTGTGAAAACACCCCCTCCAAGCAAGCCACCCTACCAGTGCATTCAAGTTACCACTGCTTCCCAGCTGAACTATCCTGCATCTGCAGGACAACAGGGGAATTCTTACATCCTTCCAGCTTCCTGATGTTGCACCACATCCCAACACATCCTATTTTGGGTAAAGAACTTCACTGTAAGACTTCTCTCAGGCAGGTCAAAGTGCATTTCCACCAGCAACCAGGTGTTCCTGGCACTATGTAATGCTCCAGAAGTGCACCATTTGTCTTCATTTGTGCCGGTATATGGTTGGTTTCTAGTTACTCTGAAGTCCATGCTGATGGCTCTGCTGCTATATTCAGATCGCCTTTTGTCCCTCAGGAAATTTTTATCTTTTCTGAAAATGACTGCTTCACACAGTGGAGGTTTAATTCTCCATTTCATTTGCATTAGCATGGTACAAAGTGACTGAAGTAAATCAGAAAATTTAGTATGTGTCCTACTGTCTTTTCTTCATTTCTTTCTACCTGGACAGATTGCTTATCATGGTATCTATTATCACCTCCACTTTTCATTATCACTTGCTGACACTGGCCAATTTGAAATCTCATTCAGATAAGTCTATTCCCTTTCCCTCACTAAGCTCACTGCGAGCTGGGATGGGTTCATTTCCCTGAGTTCAGCACCAAGAAAGGAACAGTACATTTGGCAATTACAGGAATGGTGCATCCCCACTGTCACATCCTTATCCATTACCTTTTTAAATAATTTCCTCTCACATCTTAAGAAAAGGCTACCCTTCTAGAGTCACCCTCACCTGGAAAATTGTCTTTACCCTCCTATTTGCTGCATTTTGCATGTTTCCCCATTAATCTACCACCTAATAAACCACTTCTGCCTGTTCCCAGTTGTGCATCTCCACCTGCTTTCATCTTCTTCCTGGACTATTGCAAGCCCTATCAGTATATATAGTTTCAGGTCTATATTCCTCCCTTGAAAGACCTCTCTTCATTTCCTATCTCCTACAAACCCACTCTAACCACCCCAAAGTCCCCTTCTGGGGCTAATGTTGGTGTCTGGGCATGGTGCTGTAGCCACTCTCTGAGCCCTGGGCTGTGGCTCTCAGACCTTAGACCAGCAAGAGCTGAAACTCGGGATCTTTTTCCCCGTCACAGGATTCACGGCTGCTGTCACTCCAGATACAAACATGATTGTTGTTCATGCTATTATACACCTCCCCTATTAACACTTTGTCTCTTTCAAAATTGCAGTTCCCAAGTGCTCCAGTTTATTTTGTTTACAGTCTTCTTGGCCATACCCTATGCCTGCCTTTCTCCTACCAAAGCATTCCCTGGTTTATGGTCCCGTATCTCCTCTGATTTTATACCACTACATCTTACACCATTTTCCCTTGCTGCAATTATTGTGATTGCTAGGGTTTTGTAGGCACAATGCCTTATAAAAAATAAATTGCACCTCTGCTCTCTTTACTGTTTTCTACGCATAGGGGAAAGTAATTCATTTTTTTGAGGAGTGGGGTGTTGAGGAGGCACCAGCAGTAGGTCAAACACCTTAAACCTGAAAGAGGTTACACTTTGCTGAAAGGAAGAGAGAACAAAAAGTTTCCTCAAGAAGTATTCTGGACATTTGGAGATCAAAGTTAGAAACAAAATTGGTTTGTATGTATTTTCCTTCCGTTTGTGTCACTTTATCAAAACCAGAAATTTTCAAAAATGCCTCAGAAATAAATCAGAAATAAAGCTTTGGAGAAATCAATGAATCTTCACTTATTTTTCAAAGATGCTTTTAACTGGGTAGCATCCCACAGATATGCATGATCTTTCTCTGCACGGCTATTTATTACTGCTTCATCTGCCTCATGTGCCTTTTAATAAACATATTAAAGTGTCAGCTAGATTCATTGCGTCTCTGGAAAGAACAATTTTGCATCCTTCACTTAAAAACCAGTTTTGAAACATCCCAAAGCAATTATTCCTCAGTGAATCACAACAGACGTCTTGGTATTGTTAGAGAAAAAGTGCCTAAGGGTACTGCTCTTTTTTTCTTAAGAACCAGAAAAACAGCAATGGCACACTCACACCTCTAACCTCTCTGCTCTCTATGTCTCAGCCCAAAGAAACTCTGCTTTTACAGTGATGTCCTCAAAAAGTGTAAAAAGGCAGTTACATAAGAATGCAGGGGATTAGTTAATGGCCAAACCTACACAAATTTTTATTCTGAATCTTACAGCATTTTATTTCTCAAAAAATATATAATTTATTGCATCTTTTCACATCAGTTCCTCATAATGTAATCTTTCCAGGAGGTATTACATCAGTTGCTGCTCTCCTCTCTCACAACAGGAATTGTGCACAACTTCATTTGCAGTTTATATTAATTACAGGAGATGGCAGTACTTAATGTAATTATGATGCATGGCTGATGGGAAGACTCCATCTTTTATTCCCTCCCAGTGTGGCTTTAGAGAGGCTGTAGGAAACCAAAACTAGACTGGACTTCATGATAAAAAAATTACAAGCTCTGAGACAAAAAGAAATTTCAGTATCTTCAGGTGAATTAAAAGATTTGGGTTATATTCAGTATGAATAGCAATGTTCGCTTGTATTACTTAATTATGCTAAATAATATTTGATATACTATTTCTATTAGTTCTATATTTCTGACCACCTTCTCCAAAATGTAAAACATTTTGACTGCCCTGCAGAATTTTGGAAATTAAAAGTGGGAGATCAATCCATCAATACTGGATAACAGCTGCTGTGAAAAAGGTGTAGGGGAATCATTCCACCTTGCCCAAAAGGAGTGGGATCATCTGTGTGGATTTGAGGGTCTGGAAGTGAAGCCCTCTCTTCCTCCCCCCACCTCATCCCCTTTGCTCTGTGGGGCACTCAGTACCCCTGGCTGAGGAGCAGAGGAGAGGACGTGGCAGTCACTGTCCTTGGCTTTCTGGGTGACCAGCCCAGGCAGCTGCTGGAGGCTGCAGGAGAGCTCAATGTGACTGTGCTGGGTGGCTGCTCATTTCTGGGGACAACAATCAGTTCTAAGGAGCCTTCCTAACCTGGAGCAGGACTGAAGCAGTGAAAATTCTTCAGGATGGACAGTTTTGAAGGTTACAGCCAGTAACATTATTTAATGTATTTTTCTTTTGATTAGCTTTCCTAAATCTACTTAAAATACAGGAGATGGTGTATTAATAGATAATATTTTTCTTATTAGATCCTCTGTATAAAGGGAAACAACAATTGACTTCTAAGGATCATAAGACTCTTACCACAAGTAGCTGAAAAAATTACTATCTGCATTTCTGTTCAGGACCTTTAAGATGTAAATTCTACTGCAAGTTCACAAAGCTTTACTAATGAGTCTGATGCAAAATACTGTAAAAACCTGAACTACCAAAATCTGAGTTTAGGCTTTTTAATGTCCAAGGAATAAATCAAAGTATTTGAACTGCTTACATGATTTCATTATTATTTGTGCCTGGACTTCATTATTTATCTTCTTCAAAGTAGAGATCACATTCTGAGAAATAAAGACAAAAAATCTAGTTTTACTACTCATTTCCATGGCAGTTAATAGCCCAGTTACTTCAAAAGAAATGGCACATAGCTCACCAAGCCTGAATTTCGTTCACAAAATACGAAGTGAAATATGCTTATGCAAAACAAAATCACATAAAAGTCTTAAAGGATGAAATCTCAGTCATGGAGCCCACGACAGAAGCAAAAATTGAACAGGAGAAATTCTAACTCTGCTACCACAAGATTTCCCAATTTTTTGTAAGAAGTGTGGGTAAAGTGATTTATTTCTTTAAGCAGGTTGTTTCTTTACTTAAACCTCCCCAGTCCTCAGTGATAAGCCTGCTGCAAATAACACAAGTGAGAGTGTGCAGATAATATTAAAAATGCTGCAGAAATGGAGAGGCTTTTCCTCTCAACAGACCTCAAGTCCTTCATTTAATTTTTGGTAATACTGCTTTTATTAAATTATTTTCCATAACTTCAAAGTTAATTCCAAAAGGAATTGAGGATGGCAGAAACTACTTAAAGAACAAAGTGGGTAAGCCTACTTTACATTAACCTGCAAATTGAGACAGACAACCAACAATTTGAGGGAGAAGAAGCAACCTTGATGATCCACTTACGTGCATAACCTGGTTTCCAAGTAAAGGATATTGTCAAAAATAAGTACAAAGCAGAGGGAAAAGAAGGGAACTCCCCTGAAATATCACTAGGATATGTCTACAGTTGTTGAGCAGATTCCTTTGCCTTCTGAATAGGTGCCTTTTTGCCATGTAGGTGCAAGTTGGGAATACAAAACGGATTTAAACTTGGCTTAATTTAATCCTGTTCTTGTCAATCTGTCTCCTCTTGAATAAATTACAACATGGTATTTTTAATCAAGGCAAAGCCAGGGAAGCTCAGTCCACAGTATCCAAAACCTACTGTGCTCTCTTTGTCATTGCCCAGCCCTTGTTTCAACTAAGAATATCTTGAAAAGCACCCTTCCTGAATGGCACTGCAAAACTTCCAACCAGTTTACAAGGGTCCAGTTTTGTAAAATGAGGAAAAGAATGTGATCAGTGAAGAGTAACTTGCAAGAAACTTTCCTTTTCCGCCCTCTCTTGCTCACAGTTGCCTACAGTTACAGTCCACCTCTGCCAGGCATGAATTCATGCTCCAGGATGCTCCAGGTCATTGCTGTGAAGCTGAAAAGGGTCTACTTTATTAAGCACATCCTCCTCCTAGCTTTCCACTGACACAGCATTATTCTATCCTTCCAGCACACACTTTTTTTATACATCTGCTGAGCATCAGATGAGCACAAAGGACACCCCATATATTTGTTCTAGCCATCTTATTCTCTCAATGGTACTGTTCAAACCAATTGGTTCTTGATCAGATCATATCAAGCATTGCTTCTAGTTCTGTTAACCGGGGTCCCAAATCTTCTGTGGCTCCTGATCTTGTACAGTCCTTGGCCTCCCCAACATATTTGCATGGACCATATTTGGCCCTAGCTAGGGTTTGGATTGTGGACTTGACAATGAAATCATTTATATATACACCATCATTTGCTAATGCATCCAACCTCCAGCAATACAGTAGAGGCAGGAGATCTGATGCTTCAGGATGCAAATTTTAATAGGGAAATGAAAAAGGTGATTGTGCTGTGGCAGTTCTTGGGGAAATGCTGGTATGCACTCTCAAAGTGGTGATGGGGTGTAAAGATATTACAGGCCAGTTCAATTTCACCTGGTGGTAAAATAAGAAAAAAAACAACATTTAAAATTTGTGTTTCTTTATTAAAAAGTAAGTCACAGGTGTCACTTTGTGGCTTGGGAAAATGTCATCAGGTATGAACTCTTTGTGTGATTTAGTCACTTGGAGGCAATATTCAGTAAAGATGGTGAATATAGTGGGAATATAATTTGAGTGGTTTCCTTTGTTATAGACAGAAACAAGCACCTAAGAACAGTATGTGGGAGTGTTCAAGGATTCAACAGTGAAACCAGGTAGCTGTTCACTAGTCTTTTGCTAGTAAGAGATTCAACACAAAAAAAAAAGTTACAATTTTCTAGTGCCTTTTATTTAGTGACCTTGGAGTGCTTTGCAAAGCAGATTCAGCAGCCAGAGAAGTTGTGCTGCTTCATGTTCAGTGCTACAAGGCCAATCAGCCTGGGCAAGTCAGGAGCATGGTCCCAGTAACTGATCCCTGGGGTCTGCTCTAAACCTATGGAGTTCAGATTTGTCAGGGTAAAAGTCATTATCATTCAACAAAAGCCTTAACTATCAAGGTGGAGTTTTGCATATTGTGAGAAGAGAAATGTCCAGTGCTGGCCATTTTTTTGTAAACTCTTATTTACAAAACTGGTTAATTAATTCTATTTTGTTCAGATGTGGTGATGTTAGAATTCAAATACCAACAGATCTCCCATAAATAATTTTGTACATTGCCTCTTCATTCCTACTGAAAAAGTCTTAACCCCATACTGGTTTGAAGCACCGTCTGCATTGACTTTATTGATGTAGCACTTGAGTAAAACTTCCACTATGTCCCCTTGAAGACTCTTTAACAAAAAGCAACACATCTCCTTTAGCTTTGCTTTATAGCCTGTTTTGCAGAGCCAGTGTAAGCTTTGTTGACCTGGCCTGTACCCACTCCAGTAATAATAACCTACTGATGTGTGCAGGGACGGATGTAATACTCTGTGTTTGAAAGAGTACTTGTCAAGTGGCTCACACACAAAAAGCATTGGGTTTTTTTTTTGTTGCTTGCCTCTTATTGCTACAACATTAGGTGTATTTTTCTTTCTGAGGCATTTGTTGACATGAAAATTCCAATTATTGTTTTCATACAGTCTCCTGGTATTATTTGATTGTTCCATTTAGCACCTATTTCTTGGGCTGTTTCCTCTTGGGCTAATTATTTTACAGAATTCTACACTGAATTTCCATTACCGTCTGCTGGTGTAATCCAGCTAATGATCCATGTCCCCTGGAAGCAGATTGCATTATTCCTCATTGTTTTCTCCTCTTCTGGCTTTACCATCACTCGCTTTGCAGACTGAGGACTTGGCTCCAACACTTGGCCACTGATGAGGGCAATGACGGTGCACATTTAAGCAGATGTTAGACAAGGTTACCTCCAGGGGTATCATCTCCTAGCACAACTCAGAGTGGCCTAAAAGCTGCCTGAATTGAGAGCAGGCACCATTGATCCCCCCAGCTACAATTACTGAAATCGATTCAACAAAATTGTGGGGGAGGGGTGGTATGACATAGTTGTGCCCTAAATGGTGCCAGAGGAGGGGAATAACACAAAAGACCACTTTTTGCCTCTATGTTATCAGTGATTTCTCCTACTAAGACTACTAATGGCAATTTTAGATTTTCTTCCAGGTGTAAAGCAGCTAAGTGCTGTCAAGATCAAGACCTTATTTTCACATACTTTTTTATCATTTTGATGTAAAATTGTTGAATGTATCAGGGCCCTTAAAACTCACTTAGAGCTATTCTAGCTGTAAAACTGATGAGGCAGTAAATAATTGTTCAGGATCCAAATGTCATCTTTTTTCTGTTTTAAAGGCATACAGCTCTGCAGTAAAAAGAAATAAGCTTGAATTTCAGCAACAACTGATGTTTAAGCTCAGATTTGAGGTCTAACATAGCTGGTCATTCTCACTACTGTTTCTGTAGAGGCAGTTCCAGAAAACACATCGACCATCAGACTCCTGACTGAATTAGACAAACCTATTGAATAGGAAAGATATTTTTCTTACAAGCTGAACACTTGTGTCCTCAGGTATAGAAGTTACTGAAAGTATTCATAAGATGTATTCAGAATACAAATCTACAGCAATAAAGTTTCTGCAGGGTTGATTTTAGATATTGGAAGGATTTTCTGCAGAAAAGTACCATGATCTCCATATATCTTCAGAAAAAGATACCTACTTTTTTCTTTTGCAGTGACGAACATTAAGGGCTCTATATTTGGTTTCCTACAAACAGGTTGCAAAATACTCTGCAGTATCAGAAATATGAGGGCAAACACAAATCAAGACCCTTGGGAGACCCCTCTGAGATGGCAGTGAGAGGTGCAACTGTATTCTCCAGGTGATATTAAAAATTGCACAACAGCCAGGTTGGGCCCTAAATGGAGCTTCAGGACATGTACCACAGCCTTCCCTAGCATTATGTACAGTTACTTGGCAGAGACTATCTATGGTGGTAAAAAGCCCTAAAAATGGTGAACTGTGGCAAAGAAGGGCACAGGGGATGGGGAGAAGGTGCTCTGAATGGCAACTTGGTTATCTCTACAAAGAATATGTTGGGTGTTATTTTTGCAAAAACCCAGTGAGGCATCACATACTGTCAGCCCATCCAGGGCATTGCACAATTAATATTTTTCAGAAGCTGTGATTTATACAATCTTTTAAAAGGAAGGAAAAGATAACCATTGCACATTCAACTGCCTGAGAAGGTAAAGCACAGATAAGAAATCAGTGTTGCATAGAGGCTCTATAGAGACAGCGCATCCTGGTCCCAGACAAGCCTGAAAATGTTTGCATTCTCACAGAGAAGAAGAGCTAATCAAAGCTGTGACACGGTTAAGTTCCCCTAAATTAGACAATAAGGAGGAAGGAGAACTGAAGTCCCCAGGAAATTATTTGATATTTCATTTGGACTCGAGAGGCAACCCAACAACTGTCACTGTCAGAGGAGGGACAGAAACACAGGAGAGATGCTGATTCCTTAAGATAACACCGAAGGAGCAGAGCACTGCTGATTTGTTTCCTCAGCTTCTGTGCCCCAGAGAAATCTCACAATAACAAGTACACTGGAAGTTGCTTTTGTTGTTTATTGTTTCCCTTTCAGAACTTGATTTGTAATCAGGAATTTAACCTTTCTTTTATACATAGCTTGTTTCATAAATAAACTTGCGAGCTTCTGAAGTTGAGGTGAATCTTGTAAAGCTGTATACGTGTGTGTTGCTTCAGAGGCAATGAATTCAGGGAGAGTGTAGTTTGGAGGCATTCACTGAAGAGGATCAGGTCTGGAAATTCAGACACTGGATGTTTTGCACACCACCTGGAAAAATTGGGTTTGGGGTTTGCAGCAGCATGTCCCACAAGGAGAGAATTGCCACTGGCAGGGCGTTACCAGAGAGAAATATGGGGGGGAGCCACAACAACACTGTGACCCTAAAGATCATTTAACACAAACAAATGCAACAATAATGTTTCAAATATTTGATCCCATTTAAAGTGGGCATTGAAAATTAAAATAGGTTTGAAAGCAGCTGCATTTTTTGAGCAAGAATATGTGAAGTCAGCTATAAAGCAGGGTGAGAATTACCTGCTCTGTATAGTTCAGGCTAAAAAATCTCCTTAAATGAACTGCATTTGAGAAAACAGTTGTCTAGAAAGACCTCTGTTCATTACCTTCAGGGCTCCTGCATACAGGAATCATAACAGCTACTCTCAAACCCTGCCAGTGCTTTTAAAAGCCTAAATGTAGCTGGAATTCATCTGAGTTCCATTTTGAGCCAGTGACTCATCATCTCCATTTGTCTAATAGTAAGAAGACATCTATTACCAAGTTTCTTTTGGAATATAGGAAAGGATTGATTGAGTCCTCTTGCAGCCTCATGCGTGCTAATCACACAGATTTGGGGTGTGGGGTCTTCCAGGTTAAAGCATGACCTCTCCTTTCATTGCTGTTCTGATCTTTATGTAAACCATTTTTAATTAATTAAAATCCTCCATTAACTGAGGAACCTGCATTACACATGACAGTGTGAAATGATTGCCAAATGCTCTCACTTGGGGTTTTTTTCTGCATGTCCATCCCAAAATCCCATCTGTAGAGATGCTTCCCATCATTCATATATGACATTGTTTATTCATAGCTTCAATTTGTAAAATTAAATGTAGTATTAAATTAATGTATAGAGATTAAGTACTATGGTGTAAATAGCATTAATATTCCTTTAAAAGCAAAGATGCAGATACAAGCTCTCTTTTTTATTTTTCAGATGTGTGTTGAAGGTTGCTCCAGTTTCCATTAGAAATGGTTATATGGACTTAATGTTTCGTCTGTCTCAAGAACAGCTAACTACTACATTATGATAGTATAGAATTCTCTGGGTGGGACCTTCAAGGACCAGAGTCTCTGTAAAGCTAATCTCTGGAAGTGGTCCTGGGAAAATGGCTTTATGGAGAACTCCTGTTTCTTTTGTCGGCATAATGCAGTTAATGCTAGTAGTCCTGCAAATCAAATGTAGTGACATTACCCTTCATCGTTCATATTTTAGTGCCCTCAAGGTTTTTATTCAGTTTTATCTTGGGATGATATTATTTGTTACTTGTCAAGACAGATGTGAAATTTTATGGCATACATGGAAGGGAGATACCACACATTTAATTTTTGTCTCTGGTGTCAAGGCAGATGACAAGAATAGATAAGGAATTGAATGCTCAGATGGTTTAGAGCCCTTATGGTTGAAACTACTCATAAAATTGTTCTCATTCAAAATGCAAAATTAAAATATTAATGCTTGTGTGTAGCATGGCCATGCAAAAAAGTAAATTTTTTAGAGATTGATCCCACATGTAAAAAGGTGTCTGTTGGACACTTTCAGTAGTATTTAAGAGACTTGTAATTATTAGACTAAACCACTACCAGCCTTTTCAGTGATACAGTATCATGTTGAGATTATGATAAGCAGCAAAAAGATTGAATGTGCAAGTCCTTCAGCAAGGAGAGGTTATTCTGCTTTGGTAGTGAGGGCAGCTCCTACCCCCCTATTCTGGGGGGATAACAACTTCTGGTGAGGTGCTTGCCACCCCAAAATCATCTCAATTTAGCTGCAGTCCCACAGGCAAATAATGTTTGCAGAGATTGCAGGGAGGCATCAAGACAGCCACTCAATGAAACAAGTACACCAACTTCCCATCCAGGACTCTGAAAATGGAGGTGTCTTGGTTTGAAAAGACAGGTGTCTGCCAGGCAAAGCTGGAACTTCCCTTGGAATGGAGAACGTAAACCTCTTCCCTCCAAACTATTATAATTTTGAAATTAAGGGGCTTTCAGGCAAAGATATGGGAACATGAATAACAGTTCTTTACTAGGAATATTAAAAGTACAAATGTAGCAGTACAAAAAACCAAGCAAAACAAACAAACAAATAACCTCCCAAAAAAGGAACACCCCCTCCCCCCAACCAACCAACCAAAAAGACCCCAACAAAATAAAACAAAACCCTAGAAACACTGACAGAGTCAGCATATGACCTGACGCCCTGTTGGTCAGGGTGTTTGGAGCAGTCCAATTAAGTCCTCCTGGAATGACAGATGTGGTTCTGTTAGAGTAGAGATAATCCTGTAGGAGGGTCCAGTGGTGGCCAGATGAGTCCAGTCCTCATCTAAAAATCCAGTGGAAAACAGGCTGTCCTGGTGTTCTGACTCTCAGATTTTATCGAGGCAGGAATGGTTTGGCTCCTCCCCCTGGTTGGAGCATCTCACAATGGGATGATGTAATTTTATCAGTCATCCCGTGAACTTTAATGTCCCATTAACAGCAGATATCCCCCTGGAGAGAGGATGAGCCATGGAAGAGATAAAGAACACTGCCCCGCCTGGTTTGACAGCTGCTCCATTAACAGAAGACACCCACCCCCTTCCCCTGGAGTCATGAGGAAACATCTCCCCAGCCAGGAGGGAAAATTCACTCAGAGATGCACATTTAAGAAGGCTGCAGAGAAAGAGCTGATGTCCTGTCTGCTGCCTGCTGTTGTATCAATGAGTCTTTTGAATCTTCCATCTGGTCTTCATCAAACACTTCAAAGTCCAGGGCAGCTGCTGTGACTGTGCTGGAATTGTACCTGAGTGGCATTGAGAACTTAGTCTAATGTCGACAGTCATTCTGGTATTGTCTTCTTTCCAACCACAAAGAAATTAGTGACTTCTTAGGGGGGAAAAAAATACTTTTTCAGTCCAGACTTTTTATGCACTTTAGTTTATTTCTGACTAGCAAATATTATTATGTTTTGCTTTCATGTGATATGTAGGAATTTAAGAACAGTCTACTTTTTTTGGTGACTTGTCTTTCTTTGAACAGTTGCAGCAGGGATTTTCTCTTCTTTTATGCTCTTACAAAGGAGGAGTTTTTAGGGTTGTACTTTGATTTGATATAGTTATGTATTAAAAATAAGATAAAAAATCTGCAACAATTTTGTTTCAGGAGTTGCACTGCACAAAAAAAAGTAAGGAGTAACTAGAGGAATTTCAGTAACCTTGTCATGCAACATGAAATACTTAAACATCATATCATTCAAGGAACAGGGCCATACTTCACACCGAGAAAAGAGGGTCTATCCACTGAATTACCGTAGAAAACATTTAGATCTCTGCTTGAGGGCCAAATAATATCATACACTGTCCATGTAAAAGAGCAAGGAAGAGGCAGCTGATAAAACGACTTGAAGGCAATCCCCCTGCAGTCAGATTTCTATGTGATCATTCTTGTTCAACTCCTCTGGACAATAGGGGGAAAAAAGCCACAGGGGCAAAAAACCAACAAGAGTGGGGAGAAAAGCTTTTGCTCATCTATGTTTTTCTTGAATTCATGAAAAAGCTGCCGAAAAGCAGGAAGGCAGCTCAGCTTGCTCCTAGACACAGTTTCTGGGGACAGCATTAAATCAGCTAAACAGCTTCTTTTTCCAGTCCTTTTCCTGTCCTATGTAGCTGTGTTGTGGTTCTGAAGCTGTGAGCATGTGAACTGCTCAGTCCTGCAGCCACCATAGCTCTGGAGTCATGAGCCACCTACATGCCACATTTGGGCTTTTGGCTAAGGCAGATGACCCACATTTGCTGGGAACAGCTGTGCCTTAGGAGGCATAAGCAGGATGTCTATTATGGTGAAGACTGAGATCCACCAGTTCAGGTGGAGGTTCAGGATTTCTGCTTTCTCCTGAGGGATAACTGCTAGATAAGTCACAGCCTGATGAGGGTGGGCAGGGCTCTGCTGATAACTGCCAGACTATGGACTGTTTCTGAGGTGTCTGCAAAAAGTGACAACATGAAAACTTCTTACATGAGCTCTGTGCCTTTCCTGGGAAATGTTTATGGGTCTACAAGCTGGGAAGTCTCAGTGCACAGCTCTGCTGGAACCTGGTGGCTGTTCTGCTGCAGCACTACTGGGAAAACCAACTCAGGAATGTGCTTCATTCACCCTGCACAGGAAGCAACAAGTATGGATTCCCCAGCATGCATCAATTTGGGAGCCACAGGAGAAATATATGGGAGTGAGGAGGGAATCAGCCTGTTCTCCAGGTGGCAAAGAAAATGTGATGTGTGATTGAGTGGTGGCAGGTTCTGAGGCACAGCTTACTTCTTCTCCTGCAGACCTAAGGGACAGCTCAGGTTCTGCTTATTGTGAGAAGCCTGCAGCCTCCCTGTCCTCCCCTAGCTTGCCAGCTGCTCTTTCCCAGGATAGTGTCACTGTCACTTACTGGCTGCCACAGAAGCAGCACAGGACATGCCACTATGGCTCAGGGTGTAAAGTCACCCAGGTGCTTGTTTGAGAGCTACTGCGTCCCAAGATGAGGACACCTACTCTTCAGGAAATTACTTTCCTGAGCATCCAGATGGCTGCAAGGAAATTTTGTAGCAGGAAAAGGATACAGAAAGTGCAGCCCTGGAAAAGAACAAAAATATCTAAGAATAAGGAAAAGCAAATATACCGAGAAGGATAGCAACATAAAAACCCTAACTAACCAACTAAAAAATCCCCACAAAATCAGACCCCAAAACAACAACAGCAAAAGAACAACCAAAAACTTATCACACCCCCTCCCCACAAAAAACCCTCAAAATTTAAAACCAAAACCAAAACCAAAAAACCACACCCCTTCCCCCCAAAAAAAAACAACCCAAAAGAAAAACCTTCCCCCCCCCCAATAAAAATAAAAGAAAGAGCATCAGACTGAAGTCTGGCTCCGCTGCACTCCACTACACTACTGAATGCAGAAGAGGGACCAGAAGCTGCAGTGAAGCTGTCAGCTGGGTCAAGGATAAGGTGTTATCTAGGGCAACAAAACATCTGTAGCTGCTTAGGAAGGTGGCTGCGCCTCTGCAGCAGGTTTGAGATTCTGCCTGCAGCAGTGGCCATTCCTGGTTGGCAGCTCTGGAGGGAAGAACTGCTGCTGACAGGCAGCTCCTCAGTCCCCAAGGTAGGGACAGGGCTGAGAGCACAGCAATACTCAGCACTGCTGCCCTTTGAACCAACTGAGAGGTACCAGGATGCATTAGATAAACATCTTCATCCAATTTAAGCAAAATAATTTATTCATAGGTGCCTCATGAGAAAGGAAGGCACACCTTCTTCAATATTTTATGTAGCTGATGTGGTTTGCAAAGGATTTGTAACTGACAGGCTAGTAAACAACATTTTTAAACTCCTACAGGAAAGTGGGCAAATGATTGCATTCACACTCCTGCAGAAAACATTGGGAACCCAGGCACTGCCATGTCTCTCCCTTTTAACAGCATAGTATGTTTACAATTTTGCAAAATGCACAGGAAAAGAATAAAAAGTTAGAAGCTGTTTTCTTCAGAAAGGCAATTATGCTGAAATGTGTTGAAAGATGTCATCAATTTCAGTTATATTTGAAAGAAAAAATCATAAAAATTCAAGGCTGAGATGGAATCTTCCTTATGTTTAATTTCTTACAATTATCTTTGTTGTTGATATACATAGATATTCCTAATACATGTTTACTATTTTTCTTACTTCATTTTGTGCAGATAAGGCTATTCAAAAAGGTCATATCAGCATATATGAACTGAATATTCTGTGATTTCAAAATTTTCATTTTTGTTATTCCTGGGCATAAAAAATCAATCCCATCACCAATTCTGACCTTGGAGGTGGTGGATTGCACTCTGCATCCACAACTCTGCAACACAAAGCATAAACAGAATGTAGTAAGGTCAGGAGAAAATCCTACTCTGGGACTTCACAGTTCCTTTTACTTTGTCATGCAGTATCCAGCATTCCTGGGAGCAGACTGAAGGAAAAAAAAATCTAAGCAAGTTCTGTAGAAAAGAGTCTGTCTATAAATGATTGGAAGTGTTTTGTAGTGAGGACTGTAATTCCAAGTCTGTCTGTTTTATAGAGTAGTTGGGATTTAATTATAGTTGTTGCAAAGCTTTCCCAAGCTTTCTCTAATTCTCAAGATTACTGAGCCCGTATTTAAAATAGTAAACCCTTCAAAGTTTATAGACCCTGGTAAAGTGGAAATTCTGTTCAAAACTGCTGTGGCATTTTTAAATCATGCCAAATGGATAGCCAGCAAATCATGGGTCAGTCAATGGTACGGTCATTCTTAGCAAGGGAATGGGAGATAGGACTTTTTCAAATTAGTGTGTCAGACTGAGAGTTCCATAGAGCATTTAACCTCCAATTGATATTGTGATTCAAAAATTAACACTGTCTAATATTAATACCACAAGTATTAAGTTATGATATGCTTTATTGAGTATTTCTTAGGAAGAATGCTTAAGAAAAGGTGTCTCAGAAAAGTTCTGTAGTGAGGAATGCCTGGCCCAGTACTGGTCTTTTTTGGTTTCTGTTGTGTTTTAATAAAGTTTGGGGAAATTCACACACTATCAGAATAGCAAATCATGATAAGAACCTCTGGAGCACTGTATAAACTGAACATGTATCACAGGGGAGAATGAAAACAACAAACCAAATCAACCAACAAACAAACAAACCCTACCGCAGCCAATATTCTTGCTGCCTTTGGAGGAGATGGGGTTTTACACGACTTGTTTTAGCAGAGCCAGACAATGGTCACCATATTTGTAAACAGAGACTGCAGCTCTGCCTGTGAACACTGGGGCATTGTGTTAGGATAAAGACGGCTGAAAATATCCGTAGGTTATGACAGACCAATCAGATGATCAGATTGCTGCTGCAGGGCTGGACTGGGAGAGCAAGGACATTTTAGCCTCACTGGGATGGAGTCCCTGGCCTGAGCAGGTCTTGGAGCACCCACCATGTCACCAAACAGCCAAGTGCTCCTAGGCCAGAAGCTTCATGTTGTCTGTCATTACTTCCTACTGATGGTGCTGTGAGCCAGCCTAGATGTTTCTTCTGTCTCAAAAGTCAAAATATAATTTACAAATTGGCAGAGGCTCAGAAGTCAGACAGGCAGTTAATCCAACATCTGGGAAGTGCATATTACAGTGATCTGTATCTTTGGCATCTCTGGCAGTTTGGCTTTTTCAAAGAGTAAAAAGCAACTTGATAAAGGTCTTTATGTGGGAAGAAGACACTATCTGATACATTTCAGTTCTTGCACCTATTAGAGAAAGTTACAACAAAATTTAATACCTGGAAGCTAAATATAGACAGATAATTACCATTCTATTATATTCTAAATTTTCTGTGAGGTCTTGTCACAGGCTGCCACTAGGCACTTTTCTGGATGAGCAAATCTGTAAAACAGACCTAATATTACAGTGTAGCATCCTGATTTCAAGACACACATTCAGCTTCTGACAAGTTATTGTCCTTAGCTCTTCCCCTCCCCCAGGACAGACAGAGAAAGAAGCACCACAAAGGAAACAACCACATTATTTTTTTGTCAGATTTTTTTCATTTATGACATTTGACAGAGCCAAAGCCTGAAGCAGCTTCCCTCTGCTACATCTCCCCAGGCACACCAGCCCTTTCCATCTCCCTGGCCACAGCATCCCCATGGTGAGCGAGGGACAGAGGTGCTGCAGGCTGAAAGCAGGCACCTCCCTTGGCCTCTTCCCACTGTGGGCTTCTCCAGAGAGACATCCTCCATGGCCCTGTGCTAAAAATCTCCATGGTACAGCAGGGAAGGAGCTGCATGATGCTGATGGCCCTTTGTCCCATCTTCTCCATCCCTGGTGGTTGGAAAAAACCAAGGCAGTGCTGTCACATGAAAGCTCCAGCCCATGATGACTTTTACAGGATTTAAATAAGGCCAAATGGGATTTGTAGTTTGACAAGGAAAGCTCCCAAATTGAGTTGTTTTCCTAAACATATATCCTAAAGACCAAGCACAAGCTTTTGGTGTGGACACACAGCACTCTGGGTGAATTAATACAACCTATGTTTTGCAGATAGGTATATTGTAGTCATTTCTCAAAATGACACACTATGAATCAAAAATCAATTCACATGTTGAGATATTCATTTTGAGTGATAGTACCAGGGGAACACAAACAAGCCAGAAGTGCTCTGTTGCAATATTTTCTAAATGAAATGGTCTTGGCTTTGTTACCTAATACTATTTCATTCTAAAATTGATCCCTGTTTAGTGTTAATAAATAGTAAAAATATGTGAAAAGTGAGTAATGTATCTGACTGGATATTAGTTTTCCATAATTTATTTTCAGTTTGGCCACCAAACAGGAAAATCAATTATTCTCACAACTCTATTCAGTATAAGTAAGTCTCTCTTCCAACATATTGCTCTCCACAGTTTTCTCCTCTATTATGGAGATTCTTACTTCTACCAGTTGTATTAACTTGTGGTTTTCCCCAGATGATGACTTCCGACATTTTCATTTACATAAGTTCCCTTTAAATTTTTCTGCTGTTAGTTGTGATTATAATAAATTAGCTTCTACTGTAAGTTTCATTAACAAAATGTTTATTGCCTCCTTTGGATAATGAATCTATTAATTAAAACTGTATCTAACAAGGATCCACTGGGTATATGACTAAATATTTCTCCAACATTGGTTTTTATTATTTTCGTTGTCTTTCAGTACACATATTTTCATTGGCTTTCAGTACACATTGTAAAGAACCTATCCAAGTCACTTCAAAAATTTTGGGCAAGATACTATAAAATGCAGTATCACGTTTTCTGATAAAATCAGAATGCTATCCCACTTCCCTCCTACTCTCTCCTTAACTGGCAAGAACTATGTTGGATAAAACATATGCTGTGTAAACTCCCACTGTTCATGTTGGTGGCCATCTCCATCTATTTTTACCATTATCGTACACATTGTACACTTTTTTTATGTAGAGTGTAAGAATGTTGGTTTTTTTCCCATTGTAGAAGTCTTGATCCTTTTTTTCAGAGCTATTAAAGTGTTGGCTTTACTTAACAGCTCTTTACCTTGCTACCACCATTAAGATGAAAAACTAGTTCAGAGACATTTTTGGGCCAACTATAATTTCAGCAGTACATTTGAAGTAAATATTTATTCAAATGACTTGCTAAAAAAGGGGGAGGCATTCTAGAAGTCCATTTTCATCAGGAGAAGGATCAAAAGTCTACAATAAGTGTTGTTCTATTTCTCAGTGGAAAGGGAAAATTTGTAATAAGTGACACAAGGATTTAAATTTGGTGGAATTTTTTTTCTGTCCTTATGGGTGTTACATTTGATCATATGATTAGTGCCATTAACTTTACTATAAGGAGGTGAAATTCCAGATGTGGAATAAGAATATGATGAAGATCATGTAAATGAGATTGCTTATTAGGGGAGTCTGCAGAAATTACTGAGGGAATTGTAAATCTTATAAGAGGCTGAGACAATATTACACTACACAAGAGGGACAACAGGTTTTAGAATATTATGAGGATTATAAAAGATAAATAGAGTGTCCTCATTCAGAAAGGGATGATGGAGGACTATGAACATGGAGAATACAACTGAAGAAGTAAGAGATAGGTAAGCTTTAATTTCTAGAGTAATATCGAAAAAAACAATGTTTTCTATGGATACATGGAAGACAAAACAGGGCTGAGGAACATCTAATATGGATTTATCAAGGAATGATTTGGTAATATTTAATTTGTTCTGTTCTATTGCAGGATAACATGTAGATAAAGGTAAATATATAGGTATCCTCTATCTTGCCTCTTTTAAGGATTTTGATGCCCTCTTAAGTAATATTTTCATAGCCAGATGAGAAAAGTTTTTTAGGTGAAGGTCCCAGAAGGTGAATGCATAGGTAGGTGGCATGGAATGCTTTAAAAAAGCAGCTACTTGCAGCTCACTGATATATTGAATTTGTGTATCTTTAGCAGTTCCACACGAGTCTGCCTTAGGTTTGGTGTTACTCAATACTGTTATTAATGGCTTGAACAGTGAAATAGGTTATATGCTTATTAAGTCACTAGATTATATTAACCTAAGTGAGCTGCAAGCACTCTGAAGACTTAAGCAGTTAAGTACTTAAGCTGTGCCCAGGTTAGTATAACCTGCTTGTCATCAGGGCTAATTAATCACATTAACATCTTGCTAATGTGACCATACTGCTTGGGGTAGCTTCGATATCCCTGAATGGCACTGCATTATGCCACGGAGATTCTCTCAAAGAGAGGAATTCCACACTTTCTCCATTTAATCACATTCCCATGTCTGCTCTGAAACGCTGGGGAAAGAACTCCACAACCAATAATAGTTGTTACAGCAGTGTGTATTTATCGATGTCAAGATGCGTGGGGAATAATTTCACCAAAGACACGCATGCCCACCAGGGAACTTGCCCCCTTTATTATTCCCTGAAGTCTTATCTTATATATGCATGACATGCCATGGTCCCCCTTCATACATATTCATTTCCTGACCCCGCCCATCCTTTCTTAGTATGGGAATTAACTCCACGCCCTTCTGGGCACGCTCAGTCCGTTGTGGTGGTGGTCTTCAGGCTGTGGTGGTGGTCTTCTGACGTTCACCTCTTCACCTTTATCTCTCCCATGTTAGCTTTGGCCCTCTTGGCACGTTTTCAAGGGAACATACCATCTTAGAGTCTGGGTTCTTTTCTTAACCTGCGCCCTTAGCCCTGTTATTGTGCTGTTTAGGCAAGTTCTTCTGACTATCGCCAAGGCTCCCAGTACTTGTAGTGGTTACAAATATGCAAAAGCGTAACAGGCACAGCATTCAGTGTTCACTAATTGTCTTCTAAAATGCAATCTCATATATTCTAAAGTACTATTTGGAATACATTCTAATTTGGAATACATTCTACAGTATATGTTCTTAAATCTACTATAAAGGATCAGCTGGGATTTTTCAAATCTATGTCTCATGCTCCAGGTCAAGATGCTGATTTACTGGCAGGTCACTTAGGTGCATTTAAACGTTTCACCATAAATCCTCCTGGAAACAGCAGACTCAGTTGTGCTGTGTTGTGTAATGCCAGAGTGAATGCTCACTTTATGCTAGGATATCATCTTGTGCAGCATCAAAATCACACACTGCAGCTCCCAGGCTTCCCCTGCAGATTCCTCTATCCAAGTATTGATCAGGCCCTGTGTGTTAGAAAGGTCTGCATAGTTCCTAGTATGTATATTAGAAGAATGGCAATTTTCCTGTTTTACATGAAAATATATTAGATTGCAGGAGGACTATGGTTCTAGCAGATCAATGCCAGAGGAGTTAATATCACCTACTTTTACCTCCTCATTGTACTGTTCTAAAATTAGAAGCAAGCAGAAACACTGTGCAGCATCCTAATTGGCTTGTCACTAGGGTAAAGTAACTGGCCAGCTTATGATTTACCAGAGATCAGAAGTTCCTCTTGATACATCCTCACTGGTCTGTTGCTTAGCCTCTTGGGAAGAAATATTTGGAAATAAATATATCATGTATTTAATTAATTAGAATTTTAATCTATTTAAAGCATAAATTTTTATCTGGTGTGAGGCAAAATATTTTAGTCATTCTCCACGGTGGAAAAAAATTACCTGCAAAGATTGTAAGTCACATCCTGACTGCAGTAATTTTACCTTGTTAAAGGCAAAGAAGGGGACTTCTCCACTGCCAGGTACAATTTTTGAGAGCAACATCAAAGTTATATTTAGCATCATATAATCCTTATACAGATGACTGAATGTTTATGGTAGTGAAGTTTTAGCTACCTACGTGATGCTTGGGGCTCTGGAAAGGAAACCTAAAATGCATCTTGTTGGCAGAAGAGTTTATGTGCTTACCTTAGACTAGGCTGGTCCAGAGAAATATAAGTCCTTCTCCATGTGAATTTCAGTCTAGGAGACATACATTAACTAAACTTTTATTACATGAAAAACATGTCTAGACAGCAGCTAAGGCTGCACAGCTGTCTTTGAAGATGTACAGCGTATAGCCTGCAGCACGGTATTTCACAGCACCCTTTGTGTTGGATCTCCTGACCCTCTGGCAAACAGCTGCCACAGCAAGGGCAGCAAGATTCCATCACTTCAGGGGGAGTCTCTGGTGGTGTCTCTGAACAGCACAACACAGCAAGGCACCTGAAAGCTCTGTCTGGGTTAATTAGCAGCACTGACAAGCAGGCTATGCTAGTGAGGCAGAGCACTGCATAGGGTGGCTGCTGCTGGCAGTGAGATGACTTGCCCAGAGAAGGCCCAGGCGCAGCACTGGGCTGTGCAGAATACCCTTGGCATTGTAACAGAGTTTACTGGCCCTCAAGAGGAACCATTCCTTGGAGAGAAGGGACTGGAAAGTTTAGCTTTCAACTGGTCCATAAAGTTTTCTATTTTGGACAGTGTGCTTCAGTCATTCTGCAACTCCTCCAAGTCAGAGAGGCTGAGGGAAGGAAGCTGAAGCAGGTCTTAGCTGAGTCATGTGTCATGATGCCTTAAGATCTCTCTTTCCTCACTATGGATCTTAATAACTATGTTCCCACTTTCCCTGTACTTTCATATCATCTGCTTCATGTCTACTCCCACCTGCCCTCCCCTGCAACAGCCACTGTTCATCCCACTTTTATGCAGGTGAACCTACCCTGGGTTATGAAGTCCAATCTTCTGCCATCACTGGGAACCCTGCTCCTTAACCCCTTTAGAAAGGCTTTTCTTTCTTTTCAAGGATGGTGGGATCTTTTCTTCCTTTCAGTCTTTGCTTCCACATACAGCTCAGGTACTTCTCACCTACCTCACATTCTTTCCCTCGGGAAAGCCACTGCTCCTTGCCTGACCACTGTTCTCCCCCTCTCTGTCTGCTGAACTGGACTTCTGTAATTTGCAGCCCAGCACCTTGATTCAGGGTAGACTTTGGAGTATGTGGCTTTTTTATGGTGGTGCACACCATTCCCCAGTGCTTTGGGATATCAAGTCCTGCAGCCTTCTGGGAATGTGGCTTCAGAATGGGCACACTGTTCTTCCCATCCCTGCCCTTATGGGTGCCCTACATGACTCCCCCTCCACTGTCACCACCACCAGTAGGACTAAATCCAAGACAAATGGTGTAAATCTCAGCTAGTCTCTAATTTTTACAGTAGGCATAAATTGGACCATTTCTGACTGAAACAGTGATGTCAAGAACAGTTTCAGCAACATCAAAAGCAGTAATTCTGGCCAGCCCTTTGCTGTGCCTCTCCCACAGTTGTTAACACTACAGAAATAGAAAGAAATGCCACTTACTACTCCCCAAGAAGGAACATTTCACCAGTGCAGCTGGGTCCCAGGGGAAAGAAAGCCAAAATGAGCAGAAACTATAATAAAATAAGACATAATGTAAAAGTTAATGCTTTGTGATAGACCACTGGTGAGGCTGTGGGTTGCCACAGCAACAGGACTACACACACCAGGCTGCACATTGGGGCTGCTTAAAGGCCATCATCCTGCTGCCCTGAGCAAACACACCTGCAACTGTTTGCAGCCAGCTCCAGACAACATGGGACAAGGGAAAAATCAATCTGGATTGATGCATGCCTTAAGATGCTGTCTATCAGCAGTTAAGCTGTAATCAAGCTCAAAACCTGCATAGGTTATCTCAATCATCAGTGAAATGGCACAAAAAGTCCTGCTTGGCCTTTAGCACTGCCTCAGCTTTGGCTCACACTGAATGCTGGAGAGGAGGGAGCAGAGAGGAGACCTTCTGATTTTTCAGCTTCAGCTCAGGATATCCACATACCCTTGGACAAGCTGGAGAAGCCTCAAGTCTACCATGACTTGCCTTCCTTCTTTTCAAGACCCAGGAACTAGGCCAGCCCAAATGAAATGAGTCTGTTATTTGTTCCTGTGTAAGTTGTTGATAGGCACTGGGTGAACATGGTACCCAGTGGGTGATACCAGAGAACAATGGGAGGAAACCCCTGAGGGGTAGAGCAGTTCATGAACCCTTGCATACAGCTACAGATAAAAAACTCCTGGCAGCCTAGACCTCTCTAGGAACTAGGGGGAAAAAAATCTTCTCAGGCAGAGCTGCATTTTAAGAGGATTGGATGGGAGACACTGCTCAGAGTGGTTGGCAGGAGTCAGCCATGTATCTGAGCAAGGACGTCCCTGTCGTGGAAGTTTGCCTATGTCTGTGTGAGCCTGTCCTCATGTGCTCAACAATCTTTCCCAGTTACCTCAACTGTCATCAAAACTTATCATTGTCTGACATTTTATTGCTATTGATTCATTAGCATGTAACTTCCTACTACCTTGTTCCCTCCTCACAGACTTTTTTTAGTGTAATTCCTCTCTCTTGATAACTCTTCTCCAATTGTGCATTCACTCCTTCCCCCTTCTGTTTTTATCTTCATTTCCCACAAGGTGAATATTAATGAATTCCCAGATGTGCATTTCTTGCCAGACATTACCCATGGCCCAGCAACAGAATGCATCTGTTCTTTTTATCCACTGTGTACAAGAGTTTCCTGGCACAACATAGAGCCTCTCTCCATGGTGCTCCAATCAAAATATTTAAGTAGTTCTCCACCACAGCTCCACCACTGTTACTGACATGTTCCAAAGAGAAATGTTGTGATTAGAAACATTAATTAAATAACTTTTATTATAAGCTTTAATTTTGTGTTTTGTGTAATGATCTATATAAACAAAAATTAGCACATGCATGGTCAGACAAAATGATCAGTAGCGAGCTCTAGGCAAATTTGGGGCACAATTATATGTTAAAAAATTTTATAAGTTATCTTTAAACTTGCCTATTTTTAACCACATGTGCACATGAAAATGTTTTAAGAGCAATATTATGGCTGGAAAATCCAGTACTGAAGAGGATGTGCCAAAAAAAGAGCTGTCTGTGCCACTTGATTTACATCCCTTTGTTCTGCATTGCATGCTCATATGCTAATTGGTAAACAGGATCCTGCCTTATCAGGTGGGGGAGACAGCAGCTGCTGTCCAGAAAGATCAGGATGATGAGAATCCTATTTCACTTGTTGAAGAAGAATGTGGTGAAAATCCTGGCTCAAAACTCAGACTTTTTTAGATGAGACTAGATGGCAGCCACAGGACTGGGACCCAGTTAATTTTCAGGGAGAAAAATCATGGAGGTACAATATTGTTGGAGAAAAAGGATAATCTTCTGAGGATTAAGATGACAAAAGCTGTCTGGAAGAGCTGGGGACTTTCCCTGTTTCTGCCACAGAATTGTTCTGTGATGCCAGGGACAACACTTACAACCTTTCATAGATAAGCAGCACCTCAGTATGGCTCCTTCTGAGACCTCATTTTCAGAACTACTGCAACCAAAATCCACACAAGGTCTGAGGTACCAGCTGCTTTTTTAACTATTCTGTCCAGAATATGCCAATCTTCTATCTCATAGAGACATTATATTTTCTAATGCTATGAAGCACACATATAATTGTGGTAAGAACCATAAAAGTACCTCCTAAGCCTGTCTTCAGGTATTTTGGAGAAATTTCAATACCAAAAAGTGAGACTAGAGGATTCAAAGCTCTAGAGAGGGATGCAGCCAGAGAGATTCAGGTGTCCCCAAAACCAGACATCTAGCACCACTTTCCCATTTCCAATGCATTAAACTGAATGACTCATGAGTACCACCTGAAGTGCATGTGAAATATGTGCCTTTTTGGTGCTGGAGACCAGAGAGGATATCCTAGGACAACCAAACCAATCACTGCCAGCCAAAGGTCTTTTTTCTACAGTCTTTTACTCAGCTTTTCAGCAGAATCCTAGTTTCTTCCCCTGCTTTTTGCCCTTTCTTTTCTTGTCAGGACTGGTTCCCACACTTACCTACCCTAGTCTGACTCTTGTTCCCCAGCTTCTTCTCCAAACTCAGTATTTTGTCCTCATCAGCTCTGTTAGCCCCATTTCTTCTACAAGCAACACATTTCTCCTCTCCTGACTCCTTCTCAAGTCCATATCTCTTCTTCCTGCCATGCCAGCTCTTAGGTTCATCTTTACTGTATGTGGGCACATTTACAGGCCCACTACCGCTAAACCTCCCCATTTGGCACAGATTTCTTCCCTGCTACTTTTTTTTTTTTTTTTTTTTTTTT